>JAMWET010003982.1:1192500-1267500 GCA_024036415.1 Prochilodus magdalenae | reverse complement strand
GGCGTTGATGTGGTGTTGAGGGCAGTCGTCAAAACGATATGCATGCATGTAGTCCTGCATTGTGCAGCCGTCAGCCTATGGTGCCGGCACTAACAGGATGACTCATGGAGGGCTTCGCTGCTCCCTGAGTGTCTGAATCGTGGCTGTTGGGTCAGTCAGGTACAGCGATAAGGCCCATCTTTGTCAGATGTGCAGCCGAGCGTGAACCGTGAATCATTTTCATGTCTCGCGATGTCAAAACTACCCACCAAGTTTCATTCCTGTCAGCTAATTCTGTTTAACTGTGGAACTACACTTTTGATGGAGTGTAAATTGCATTAGCAACCCATGCAATCTCAGCATCTGCAACAGCCTGTACATTAACACGAACAAGGACTCATGACACATTAATGGCTGACTGACATTGAAAACGTGCGCGGAAACAATTTACTGCCTGCGAAAGCAGTCACCGGAGACCACTTACGATCAGATCACCCAAAATGAGTGCTCATCCCAAGTGTGATCAAGGCTTAATGAAGAGAAACGAAAGCAGCTAATCAGGCTATGGGGTAAAGGAAAATGGGTAGACAAACAAAAACATTTGCTGAAGAGTGTTGAAACGACAACTGTTAGTGACAGGCTCGTCTCTAGAGGCATAGGTAACTACCCTAATGTCGCCTTCGTGTCACATTAGCAGCAGAAAAAAAAAAGCTCATTTCCTTAGTCCACGAAAAGAGCCACATTCCAGCAGCCATTAAAGCTCAGCTCTCCAGATGTGGATGCTTTTCAAACTTCCTGATCTCTGGGAGAGTGGCTACTTCGTAGCTGGCCCAGCCCTCCAAGTTAGCTGCTGAGAGTGTGCGCTGGGGAGAGCTTGAATGCTTCAGGTATGCACACGACTGCCAAAGACAACATCATGAGCTCTGCTGAAGCCTTCCTTATTGAGCTAGCTGAGACAGAAAGGCCCCTGAGATCAGCACAGCCTCTTACGAAGCCTGTGGGTTAATCATTACTGTAATGGGGGGAGGTTATACAGGAAAAGCTACAGGAGGCGGGTTATCTTTGGTTAACTTCAGTCAACCTCAGATATCGTGACCAAATGCTTGCATAATGCAGCCACGAGTCTCACCTGCACAGCATGTCCGTCAGCCTCACGAAACCCACGTAGGCCAGTTCAAAAGCACCCCTGTGCCGAGACTGAAGCAGCTGCTCCCGAAAGTACTGACCTACACCTTCCACCTGGGAGGAGAGAAGAGAAAACAGAGACGGCAAATCAAATGCAAATTCATGTTGAAAGCGCAGAACTTATCAAGCCAAAACCAATACACCACTGTTTCAGTATAAACAAAGCCTGGACCGACAGACAAGTCAACAAAAAACAGCGTCACATATCAAGTCTCAGAAGATTCCTTCCGCTCCACCAAAATGAACTGGCCTAGAGATAAGTTCAAATAAGTCTAATCTCCAAATGGCTGGTTAGAATGCACCCAGAGGTGAAGCTGTAGAAGTGATAAATGATTCCAGTGCTTCGGGGAACAGAGAGTACAGAAGTTGATTTATGTAGAGAAAAGAGGGCCAGGGTTTTGTCAAAGTGGCAGCTCAGAAATTGACGCTCTTCTCTCCCTTCAGTGGGAAAGAAAAAGAGGGAATGCATCCCAGAGCAATCTCGGGAGTGCACAATTCAACAAACCATTTGCATAAACAGCTCCATGTTTTTGGTGGGAAGAGCCTGACCCAGGAATTACATGTGAGTGAAGCGTGGTAGGCGCATGCACCAGATCCACTCCTGCCTGACCCACCTTGTACAGATCAGCCTGAGGAAAAGCCCCTCCCCGGAGGGAAGGAGGCAGGCAGGCAGGCAGGCCGGCAGATCGCGGTTAAAGCCTATGGTCTGAGTCGACTCTGGAAAGGCTATTTATGTCGCGCTCCAAACAACCGTTAAAGCGCTTCAGCTCCAATGGGACTTTATTTAGTCTGACGCTTCCTGTTTGCCGGTTCTGCTGTTTTTTTGTTTTTTTTTACCCCCTCTCGCTCCACGTGCACAGAGAAATTTCCCAACTTTTTCCGCAGCTGGCTAATTACACGGTCGGGGTCAGCGACCTAAATAGCGGCTTTTCCTCTGCGACCCGCCGCTAAGAGACTTAGCGCCTGAGCAGCTAACGCTGTTGTTTGCTCGTTGTTTTGATTCCATTGACTAAGGCCTAAGGGGATTATGCAATGTTAGCTTAATTGAGATTGAGAGAAGGGGGGTATAAAGCAAGTGCCATGGAGTCTGCTTCCTCCATACCCCTAAAGACGTACAGCCAGGAACCAAATCTGTCAAAGCGACAGAATTGCATACAAACATATCCCAGGCTTCACGCAAAACATGCAAACCCCATGGAGAGTTAAAGGCGAAACTGTCAAGTCACCTCAACAATGGGTCAAAACAAGCCACGGACAAACATATACAGTTGGCAACAAAGGAGTGGCTTTGCTGAGATTATTTGTAGGCTGAGGTTTGGTCTGAGGTTGACTGGGGTCAGTGAGTCAAAGCCAGAGCTTTCAGTTTAGAGATGCAACCAAGCCCTGTGGCCCTGCACTTCCAGGAACTGAGCATCCATCTTTAGGCACATCAGTTGCATGGCTGCAAAGCTACCAGCGGCGGCCAAAATTAACGAAGCCAACTGCTCCCAAACAGAGCAACACGCCTCAAAGTCCGTTAACAGTTTGAAAGCCCAAGAGCACCCCCTAGTTTAGTGCACTGGATAGATCCTTCTCTCTTAGGTGTCAGCTCAAACATGCAATGGTGCCAAGGGGCATAAAGAAATCAGGTTTCCAAAAGCTTCGCCCATGGTGGTCTACTCAAAAGAAGGAAGGAAGGAAGGCAAGGGCTTTGTCAAAACTGTCCAACACGCCATCCCTCATGGGCCCAAGATGGCGGTGGAGATTCCCAGAGTGGCACAGTGGAGGGTCAGTTTATACTCTCCTTCTGTCTCCGGCAAGGGCGATGAAAAACGAGGTATTATACACCGTCACGATGCGACTACCTAATGCGACTGTGTTTGCAGTTGCCATGGCGTCTCGACGGCACGGAAACATCTGCTGCGTTGCCACGGCGACGTCGGACCATAACAGGACGCGGGAGACCGACGGCACACATACACACACCGCCTCCCGAAGAGGACCTTCACTGTCATAAACACGCGCACACTTTATTGACCTTTCAAAGAAGGGCGGCCTGGCAGAAGACATCGGTGGTACGAGGCAGCGTGGAGATTATCCGTCATCGCCACACACACACAAAAAGACTCCAGCCATTTGGAGTCGCCCAAATTCATTAGATCACCCTTTACGTAACACGTAGAAATACCTCGGTAACCGCAGAGCTGACATCACTGAATAATTCCACTCCATCTGCAGAAGCCATGAGGTCACTCGCCAAGTCCAAGCGGTCTATTACAACACGAGTAATACCAATGTTGTACTGAAGCACACACCATAGCTGGCAGCAGGCCGTTGCCAATTTTCATCGTAAACCATAAACATGCACACAAATATCGAATAACAGCCCCGATGACTCGTTCCATCCTGTTTCATGAGCCAAGTCATCTTACAAGACTAATCTTGTGGATCAGGGAGAAAAGAAATGGAAACTCAAGCTATCTGTCAGAATAATAAAGAAAAGGATGACATTCAAACGTGGAACCAAGACGACGAGTCTCAGGCAGCTGCATAAATCAGATAGCAATTGTGTGGACCTTGGACCAGCTGAACACAGACGACCTCCTAACTCCTTCACCAGTCACTCTAATATGAAATAAGACTGAAGTAGAGCTAGAGTACCTCGGCAAGGAAATGCCAGGCAGTTAGAAGTTGATTAATTTGAAGGGAAGTGATTTTTCTTTTTATTTCTGCATAATTCAATTGTTAAGGTGTAAACAAAGTCATTAGGGGAAGTTTGAAGTGCAATGCGACGTTCTAGAGAAATGTGAAACGCTCTAGAGATTTTTTCATAATGGTATGCGACAGGAATCAGACGTCCCAAGATGCATCTTTTAGAAAGCTGCCTTGAAACGATTATAAATACCCTGATGCCTGTGACACGGTTTCATAACAGCTTTGAGGCTGAACATTTGTAGTTTTGGCCTAAAGTGCTTTTTAAGTTGGAGAGGTTATGTTTCTAGGAAAAATACACAGTCCAGTCACATTAATATGCCCCAATAACCAGAATAACTGCTGCATGCAGCATGGACAGCAGCTAGACAGGCTGGGAGTGACTTCTGGTAAACTGTCACAGGTTGCTGAAGCCATGCTGACTGCAGTGCATCCCACAGCTGTTGGCAGGTGGATGGGGGAGGATCTATAGAGTGAACACAACGTTTAAGGTGGTCCCACAGATGCTCAATTGGGCTCAAGTCTGGGGAAATAGGGGTTCAGGCTAGTACTTGGTCATGCTCTTCCAACAAATTTCAGTCGTGTGCAAAACAGCTTTTCTCACACATTCACACATTCACACATTCACACACACACACACACACACACACACACACACACACACACACACACACACACACACACCTTATACCCACAGCCAGCTCACAACACATGACACCCTTCATGGGCTACACGCTGCTGCTGTTGAAAGTGGGACAGTGGTCATAATGTGACTCAACTGTGCAGCAAACAAAGAGAACTTTTTTTTTCCAGATTTTGCTGTATATTAATGATAAATGATGAATAAAAGGATAAATTATTAATGTTTAACAACAAGCACAAAAATTACCACTACAAGGCTTGTTGGTACGATATTATCAAGATACCTATGTCACAATATGATACTGATGCAGTTAAAAGCCAATATTTGGTAAGTTATATAATATCCACAGCAATACTAAACTAAACTAATGTTAAGTAAACACGTGACAAATAGATTTTTAAAGGTAAATAAACATGTTAATGTTAGTTAGTTTGTGTTTTGCATTATTTAATGTTAGACACTCAACACTCAGTGTACAGTGTTAGCAAATATTGCCATATGCCGAGTACTGCAATAACATATTACAGTTTTAGCGATTTATTACCTTTTTCAATGCAAATTTTGGTAGCACTTAACAGATCGTTAATAAGTAGGTAATGATACTGTGATTTTACGGTACCAAACTGTATTTAATCATTAATTAACAATTTCCTAATTGCTATTAAATATGTATTATGAGTGTTAAAATGGCCACTATGAAACAGATTATGAAAAGTGACCTGTGTTTTTTTATAGTTCTTTATTTATAATTAGTGAGCATTTGTAGTGATAACAAAGCAGTAATGTAAAAGAGACACATCATCTATCATCTACTCATTAATACATGAAAAGAAGTCATTGTATCAGTGTTTAGAAGTAAAATTCTAAAAAGGTAACATGTTTTATTTACCTGAAATGAGCTGCTTATTATATAGTTCTGAATGAATAAAAAGAGAGAATAATAATTGAGTGCATGTATATACTTTATAATGTTAGAGTTAATAACCCAAAATCAGTGAAGAAGTTCTGCTGTAAGTTCCTGGTGTTTCGGTTTTATTTCTTTCCTGTTATGTATTAAATGGTCAGCCAAAGTGTGAGGTACAGGTAGTAATTACAATGAGGCTAAAAGGTATCAGAGCCGTATAAATGATCTTTATCTTGCTTCCTTCTTACTACACGTCCAATAAGGTAATAACACCAGTTCTAAATGATCTCATGCTTCACATGTAGGCACACCTATAGACACATATTGTTATCTAGGAACAGACTATTTGATAGAAGACTAACTGATCAACACTTGTCATAAAACCCTACTTCAGTATAATACAAAAGAATATCGATACTGCATCCATTCATGGTTATAATATTTCCATATTAAATACCGGTACATTTCTATTCGATGCACCTTACTTTAGAACACACTGAATAACTTGGTTTACATATCAATGACTGAATAATGCAGACCTTTTTTTAGTGGAATGCCCCTTCCAGTTTGAATAGTCAGTGGAAAGCATGACGAGTAAAAAACCCAATCTTATATTCGGAGCGATTCCGAACAGAGAGCCCTTACGGAAAGTGCAGTTTCATCTGTGTACAGAAAACCTCAAATGTAGCATAATCCACAAAACTCAAAAATAAAGCATGTGCAGGTTGCCAATTGAAAGGAAGATAAAGAAATGGAATTCCCCCACCCACTCACCCTCTGCTTCCCTCGGTGATAAACTCTGAACATAATAAACACAGACTCACACACAGCGTGAATATCTTTGGCCCAGTTCAGAGGGACCATACATGCACCAGAGTACGTCCTCATACATGAGGTGTAGATGTACACAACAGTATGTGTAGATGGAGAGAAGGGTTCTGGAGGTGCTCTGACTGATGGCTGACGGGGGTCTGCCACCGCTGCAGGTGTAAGAGCTGATAAATTCGGCATGTGGAAGAAGTGGCTGGCCTCTGGCGGCGGGAGCAACAATTTGGAAAAAATGCGGGAGCGGGCAGGCAGTCGGGGCCGTTAAACAGCGGGGTGGGTTCAAATCAAAGCCCTGCTCTAACGAGGGTGGATGCTAATTGAAGGTGGGCGCAGCATGAGGTCATACGGCTTTACGCCGCCTCAGACAGCAAACACACCACTCTATGCGCTGACGGATGGTATCTGCCCTCAGGGTCTCAGGGTATTCATCAGACATCTAAGAGTAAGCGTTCTGATGTGTATTATAACTTCATGCTATAGTTTAATTAGCAGAGATCTGAGCCCATAGTCATCGAATTTGTTCATCTGGGATTCGTGTGCTTTTGCTACAACACAGTATAACGGCATGAACAGGTGAGGCCTGATCTTGGATCTGTGTTTTTACTCAGACAGTTGATAAATGTGAGCCCTCCTGATCTTAGATCAGCCCAATCAATTTCCAGCATGCAGGTGTATATACAGTACTGCTCAAAAGTCATACTTAGGCATATAAAATTTGCTGGTCCTGGGAACAGTACATACATGTGGGAAGCTGCCAAGAATAATCCAGAATGATGAACGGAACTAAACGTTCTAAAGCAGTCTGTATAGCACAAAGAACTACGATATAATAACATCAATATGCAGAACGTGTCAGCACAATAATTACAAACCTTTGACCAGGAAGTATATGTTCATACGTGTCATAATCCCGCCAGGTTAGCAGGTTCAATTTTGGAACCTGTTCTGACAATCCCTTCATTGTTTCTCCAGAGACGTTCGTTTTGCTTCCACTGAACTCTGGATATGCCATTACCAGGCAGCTCTATTGCACTCCAGCAACCTCCAGAAGATCAGGTTACTGGAAAAAATCTCTAGCTGAGGTATGAGGTACTGTTCTCCAATATACTGTATCTCATAATTACGCAACAGTGATGTAGACTTTGGGGTGAGTCCAACCCATGCCGCTGTCTCACCAGTGAAGTGGTATGTGCGTGTGTGTGTGTGTGTGTGTGTGTGTGTGTGTGTGTATGTACTGACCTGCTCCTTAGTGATGAGACCTTTGTGAGTTTGTGTCTGAAGAGGCATGCTCTGACACAGCTCCCCCAGGAGCATGGACACTTCTTTCATACTCCTCCAGCAGCAGACCAGCACCATCTGAGCAGTGACCCGATAGGCCTCGCCCCCTGACCCTACACAACACAGACAGACAGACAGACAGACAGACAGCAAACCCCCCAAACTTTCTCTAAGAATCTGTTGAACTCAGATGCCAACCAGTCCCAAGGTGTGATCAAATACTGACCTCTAAAGGACAAATCAAGCATTACAGGTACAGAACCAGTCTGAATCTAAAGCAGATGATTCTTTAACTAAAGTGAAATTAAAATTTTACAAGTGAAATGCTCCATCCTACAGAAGACAATCCAAGTCATTACTCTTCACCGTGAAAGATGATCAGGACCAGAGATTGCAATAATCTGCTTCTGAAATCTCATGTTAAGTTATAACATTAAGATTAATAATGGTTTGGATTTATATAAAAGGTTTAGGGTTTATATGGTTTGAACCTTTTTTAAATCAATTAGAGGCAAATATATCAACAGCAGAGAGGCATATGCTGGGAACTGCAAGACAAATAGTACCCAAAGAATTTACCACTATTTTTCCATTACTTGCATTATGTATAATACTTGTTGACATTGCGAGCCCTGGTTCCTATCACCACCAATGTAAACAAAGTCTGTGAAGGTTCTCAACAATTAACCACTTCACATCCAACCTCTCAGAATAACTCTGTTTACTTCACCAATTTGTGATGTGACCTGGGAGGATGAGATCACTAAATGAGACAGACAGTCATAACTGACAGGTGTTTGTTTTTACCAGCGCCATTGGCCTGAGGGGTGGATGTCTGGTCCTCAGAGGTTGCGTCCAGTTCTCGGGCGCTGGTGAAGAAGTCATTAGTGTCACGTGGCTGGATCTCCTGCAGGATCCGCTGAAGGCCAGCAGAGGTTTCTGTGATGTTTCAGGGAAACACAGAATATACACTGGATACACAAATATTACACTGTGTAACATTCTATAAATATTATAGGATTGCAGAAATCCATAAGCTAAATTGCTCCTCCAATCAGATTTTACATTTTGTGGATTTTCTGAGTGGAAATAAACTAAATGTATACTCTACAGAGAACAGACACAAATATGGATTTCCATTTATTTGCTGGGTTTAACATGATGGAAAACACCCAACCTCCTAAACATGATATATTCAGCCAACAAGCAGTAATTGAGCATTAAAATGTGAGGAAGTTTGTTCTCTGTAGAGATGTGTACTTAAGTTTACCAGACAAAAAATAAATAAAAAGATAAAACAAATTAAAAAATAAAAAGTCACCTTACGTTAAAGTGACCTTAAGGTCACAGTAAATTCAGACCCTGCATCGTATGAGTG
The DNA here is from genome assembly GCA_024036415.1 of Prochilodus magdalenae. Classification (NCBI taxonomy): domain Eukaryota; kingdom Metazoa; phylum Chordata; class Actinopteri; order Characiformes; family Prochilodontidae; genus Prochilodus; species Prochilodus magdalenae. The sequence continues at coordinate 1,258,614 of JAMWET010003982.1, read as the reverse complement.
ACGGGATCCATAGATTCAGAAGAGGTGCAACAGTGCAGGGAACGTCTTCCATGTGTGGAAAATGGCTCCAAAGCAGATGTTAATGATTGGATAAAATGAATGTTGGGGTAGCAGGTTTTGCCAAAGGCCATAGTGTGAAGGAAGTAGCTGAACAAGCAGGTGTACAGTCTTACGGGTCTACCAGCAGTAGTACAAATCCTAATCTACAGGAAACCCCCCTCAGAATTCTTCTCATTCCTCAGCATTCACCAAATTTGATCCAACTGCTCAATTATTTGGTGCAAGAGTGTCGGAACATTGATGTGGCCTACATCCAGAAACTTGCCCAGTCCGTGCCAAAGCGAACCACAGCTGTTGTTGGTGCTTGTGAATCTATTACACACTATTCTGTACTTTTCAGTCAAAACTTTGAGGTACATGAATGTAAATAAAAGAAAGACACATCAAGAGTGTGACAAAAGTTCTAACTTCTGTCTTGATGCTATAACACCTTTAGAGGGCAGTGGTGAGTAACGTTTGTTCATTTGAGCCCAAGCTGTGCTTGTGATTGGTTGGGAGCTACTTTGTTTTACAAACAGTAGCAGTTGTTCAGCAATTAGCTATCAGAAAAAATGTCATCATAATGACAGACCTAGTAGCTTAATGTTCTGAGTCCATCAGAAGTGCCTACCAGAATCCGTATCCATTGGAATAAGACCTTCAGGGGAGGAGCTCTGAACAACTGGCGACACCACATCAGACATCCTATAGCTCAGCGCAATTAGGTCCGTCACTACACCCTTCCACTCAGCCTGCAGCTGTAGAGACCTATAGACACACAGTCTGTTTAGGAAATGATAAATATGAACACACACAAATGTCTACGAATAAGTGTCACTATACCCAGTCTTGAGTTGCTGCAGGGCGGCAGTTATACAGTGGGCTCTGCCATACAGAGGACAGGAGGAAGCTGCCTGGAGTAGAGATGTCTCAGCCAGTGCAACCTCTACCCTCAGACACGCCATCAGGAACACAATCACTGGAAATATGATAGACCAGAAGATCAGAAGTGCTTAGCCTAGTGGTGACCACATGCCACGATTACTTACACAATACACAGAATGAGTTATTCAATTTAAGCACAACTTAATCACACCAAAATTTGAAAGCGCCATTTTGAAGTTCTGACATTTTCATGACAACAACTTGGTTGCAGAAACATACATAAAATGAGACATGTGATGCTAGAACTATGCAGCTGTACAAGTTTCTTATACTTCGTAAGACAATAGAACAAGTTACAATAACATTCACATCTAATCTCTATGGTGCCTCATGTTTCATAAGTGCCAAACAATTCCTGATTTCTTAATCTGAATTCTATAAAAACAAATATTCTCTAGTGTTAAGACATAAATTGTCAGTTGTCTAACTGAAGTTAGAAATTAACAGTCAGTTCATTTACATCCAAAGAATGCATGTGTGAATAAGGCTTAGTGCTTTACATTTTATACGATAAAGGATTTAATAAAAATCTTGGATGTTAATATTTCCTCAAACCAGCACCAGGCTGGTGGTTAGGGAACCAGCCTTGTGGCCGTAAAGTCGTAGGTTCGATCTCCTGAATTGACTGGACACAACTTAAGTGGCCTTGAGCAGTGGACTTAACCCCCAACTGCTCCCCAGATGCCATGTATACTCAACACACTCAATTGTACAAACATCCAGGAGGAAGCTTTTCTTTTTTGCTCATAAACAACCAACAAAGAGTTGATTTAGAAATGATACCATGCCATTATTAATTATTAGTATGGCAATTGATTTTCAAGATTGAACAGTGGTACTACCTTTTTAACTGCATTTCTTCTTAGACTTATTGTTTGCAGGCTGTTTAGAAATTACTCTTGGTAATGTCTTTGTTTGCAGATGATTTGATGAAATTATGTTATTTGGATAGACTACAATCATCAGTATTATTAAATATTATTAAATACTGGTCAGCAAAATCTAGGTCGTTTGGCTCTCTGTCATAGAAACTAAAGCCCTTCTTTATGAAGCATATCTTGCAAAATGTTGGCATACCTGCCAGTGTGTTTTTTTCCAGAACAGTGGCATCAGAAGCCTGGGTCTGGATTAGTGCAGGGAGCTGTAAAGGGATGTTTTGTTCTTGGGCACAGTGAAGCAGGGCCTGCTGAAGACCCTCTTGGTGCAAAAGCAGATTGAGCAGGTGGGCAGCTGTGACACTATCAAAAGGCTTGGTGCTGGTGCTGAGGTCTAGTGCAGCTTGGAGAACGGACTGTAGCTTCTCTTGATCCTGAGCCAGGGGCACAAGCAAAGGCAACAACACTTAAAATAATAAAATGCTTTCAACATGCTTCTAGTCACTTTTGGCACACTGCAATTAGCTGGCTGTAATGTCTAGTCATGCTCCAAACTTCAACCAACCTGTAAGCCCACTGATGCAGGAGGCAGTTTCTGCAGCAGGGTGCAGGCCAGCTGTTTCACCTCCAGGAAGTTGCTGGCCAGGCAGTAGAGAACAGCCTGAGCATGCAGATCAGTCACACACTCTCCCAGAGCAAAGCTCTCGGAGTCTGATAAACAGAGAGAGAAAGAGTGATTAGTAGTCTGGCACCAACTATCTTTAATCCTGAGAGTTTTCACTGTGGTCTGCTCCATAGATTCGGTCTGGAACTCTTCCAGCAACAACACAAACTTCCCGAGGAAAGTTAAGGTTTCCATTTTAGACTTTTACATTGCCTATTCGCTCCTTTTGTTGTCAGCTGAACACACCAAATCTATCAAATCCAACAGCAAAACAATGAAAGCCTGGAAGATTCAGGATTATTTGTTATCAGGTTAAGTGATTGATTATGCGCATGCCTATTGTGCTGGACTACACTGTCACCATAAATCCATCACTGAGAACCTCATTCAGTGAGTTAGACAATAGGTAGTGCTTGTTGACCTTGATATAAATCAAAATCATGGCACCTTCTTCACATATCTGAAGCCACCGAATATTGCCAATTATGATATCACAGAGGATTCCGAACCCTGCAAACGCTGCATTTTGCCATTTAGCCTGTAAGTAAGCAGAACCCTGTTACTTTCACAGGATAAACCGTGTTTCAGTGTTGTTATAAACTTATAAACATAGCATTGTATGAACTATGACTTCTGATACGTTTACAACTGTTTAGTGTTCCTCGAGACAATGATTTTACATTACTCTTTATATTTAACCAGGGTTAAATACATATTATTACTTTCTAATTATTTAGATTTATTTTCCATGACATTCATTTTAAGGGGGCAACCATCATCTAGTTCACTTCATGTGGGAACAACTATGGTGAGTCCATGCATTATAACATGCATTATGCAAGTGTGTTCACTAAAAGCAATTATTTTTACTTTAAAACATAGGATTTTATCAGGGTCGGCCAAACAGTTGCAGACTGCTATAGGTTAACATCATGGTATACACGCACAGAAGACACATAATAATAATAATAAATAATAATAATAATAATAATATTGTTGTTGTTGTTGTTGTTTAGTTTACAGAACACTTTTTTGATACTGTTGGCAGCTCAAAGTGATTTACAGATATTTGCCATCAGTAATTGTAATGATAGATTTTAGTTTTTTTCAAGCTAGGTGGCCAATCTGATATATCAACAGTTCAATTAATTACCAGGAAAAACTAAATACAGAATCCAGAATGCAGATTCAGGGCATATTCAATGAGAGATCTTCTTCAGCACCTGTAGCACCATATGGTTCAAGTATTCCTTGATGCAGCGCGCTTCTTCCATTGATTATGGAAACCAAACGGATACCTAGATCTGGCAGAAGAGGGCAGCAAAACTAGGGACTGCAGATTAATAAAGGTTGGTCTAACGGTGCATAGTCTTTAATCCCAAGTGGCCAAATAGGTGAACTACAACAAAACAAAACTGGAATAACACCCACCGTCCCACCCCACCACCTGCACCCTTTTGATCCACTTACCATTCCCTCCCCTAAAACTCTAGGTACACTCATAGAAACCATGGTGCAGAATTTGCCAGAATTAGCAGGCATTGTCATGACTTTACTCTCTAGTGACAGAGTTGGCTATTTATTTGGAATATTGGCTTACTTCATTATTACAGATGATAGAAATATGCATTGTGCAATTTCTTGAGGAGAGATCAATATATGTGATCTAGCCCACATCTCAACAGAACTGAGCATAGCCCTGCTTTCACAACTGAACAATTTCACAATATGCTGATGACAGTGCTAATACTACAGCTTTCGGTTAGATTAGCTTTGGTTTATGTGGTTGGGCTTGATTTAAGGAACCTAGTGGAAAAACATAGACGGCTATAGTACAGCTTTCTCCCTGCCAAACAACTGATTCATTCTACTTGGTCAACAAGCTCCACTTATTCAGTATGATAATTCATCTAATCATGATCTCCAGGCACTCTCTATACACTTCTTTGCACAGCAGCAGAGTTTAGCCTGAACAAGCATCAAGTTCCCATGCCTATTTTACTGCGGCATTTAAGGTGCGAGGGAACGCCTTAACACAGCTTAGCTTTATTAGCACAGGAGTTTAAACCAGTTGACTGGTATTACATGAATCCTTAAGAGGCCAGTTCTTTACTCTGGATTACAAAGCATTACTCTGCCCAGTTGTTACATTACATTATATACACTATATTACAAAAATAGTTTATTATAATATATATTTATATACATACTTGTCCATGAGGAGCATTGCTGATTCTGTGTTTACACAAACTCCTAAACACAAAAGGTCATCAAACCAGCCCTCAGCCCTCCCAGACAGTCCACATTTTAATTTACAATGCCTAAGGGTGGAGCAAACTATGGACTGTCTGCGGGGAGTCTAAAACCCCTCACCCTAGCATGTAATAATTCACTTCATCTTTGATAAGCACTTACAGTGTGTTCTTTCCTCACATTACCAGAACCTGGCAACGCAGGCCACTAAACAGATTCTGCCATGTTTCTGGGCTAACTAGACAAAGGCGGGAGTGGAATTATAGGAGACCTCATAAAATGACTGATAGGTTGACTGACAGCCTTACACTCCACTCGCAGTTTCCCAAATGGGGGTTCTCAAGCACATAATATACTTGTGCTGATGCCGCACCAAACCCTTTAAATTGATGGTTCATTTTAGATGTTTAATCCTTCTTTAACATTAACGTTCAACTATATCTCATTAACATTCAACTATATCTCAACTATATCTATTAACCTCCCCCTCATCAGAATCATTTCGGAGTGAAATAAGTGAAAAGGCAGAATAATTCATACTGAACAATGACGTTTTTATTGATGCTGTTAACTTTTTTTTTGTTTTTTGTTCCTGGCTATAGACGGGAACCACTGTGGAACCTTTACTTCTGAGCTCCAGGGCTAGCACCAACAGCTGTAGGCCAATATCCCCTTTAACACCTTAGTATTCCACTGAGTCACACCGGAGCATGCTGATGTCTCCCAGCTTTTATTCAGTTTCAGAACAGAGCTGGTAGCTTTAACAAGCAATACAGTAAGACAGACAGCAGCGTCTCAGCACACGTACACACGTACTCTCTCTATCTGTCCCACTAGTTTGTTCTCTCAATGCATGCCCCCATATCCTCCTTAAAAAACACAAAGCCCAATATTGCAACAATAAAACCCCAGCTAGCGTGGCATGAGGCGCATGCAGCAAATATGTCAGCTGGGATGGGTTTAAGTCATATGGTGTTTAGGTGGTGTGTCTGCTGGGATGTTAAGCTGTTAGGACTTCTTTAAAAACCGAGACCAAAATACATCCCAAACAGCAAAACCGTTCAGTGCAAACCACATTCCCCATTTTCATCAGCCAGATGGGTAAACAGCACTTGGGTGGACCTCTCCTGGTAGCAAGATATGGGCCACACATGAACCACATTAGGGTTACGCCTCAGCCAAAAGTAGACAACTCGGCTGTATCTGTGCTAGAAGTGGACCAGAACTGTTTTGGGACAGGTGGGCCAAATGCATGTTGTAAATATGTGGGACACCTTTGGCTCACAGCTGATTTCCAGTGACAACAGTAGGCCAACAGTGCCATATCTTTGCCAGATGTGGCCCACATCCGCTTACTATCTGGAATTTAATTGATGCAAAGATGAAAAAGTGGCAAAATTAATGAAACACTAAAAACCTTAATAATTTGCATGCCATATATGTGGAACCATCCAAATAAAGTGTGATAATTTGTACTAGTTATAAGAGAAATATAGTAAAGCGTCTTTAAAGCATCCGTGGTATGAAAGGTGCTTTCAAGACAGACTGTTGAAGAGAACTGTAGTTACCCATGCCGAAGGAAAAGTGTTCAGCCACAAGTCCCAGCAACTGCAGAGCCACCAGGCAACTGGAGAAAGAGGCTCCAGGCTGCAGCACCTGGAACAGTCTCTCACAGAGCCAGCAAAGGAACTCCTGAGAATACATAGACAGACACATTTGGTCTCTATAGACTTTTCTCTCTAGATGAATTATTGTAGAAACGTTCTAACAAATGATCGGAACAAAACTAACAAGCCAGTACATGCAGTTTGTAATCCTACTCTAACATATAATTGCGATGATTAAATGTCGCACTTGCGTGCACAAATAATTGAGGAGCGAATTAAATCACAGAGAAAGCTGAGCGTCCAGAAACTCCCCACCCAAGAATGTGACCCACAAAACACTCCCACTGAAAAAAGAACTCTCCTTCCTCCGTTATCTAGGCCGGTCTTCCTCCTCCCTCCTGCTCTCCATCACTCCATCCCTCGGCGGCCCTCTAATCTAGTGCTCTCTCGCCATGCTCCAAAGCTTTCCTGGCGTTGCCTGTAGCTTAGGTCAGTATTTCCCAAACCATGTCTTTGCCAGTGGGCCCTTCATAATATTATTTTAAACAGGCCTTGACGAATTTCATTCCGCTAAGTAATAGCCTAGCTAATCACCTGACAACGTGAGTCATCCACAGCTTGAACAAAAGTTTAAAGAGGAGAGCAGCACCCAGAGGAACGGATATAAAAAAAAAAGATCTAGGTCGTAAAGTTATCCACGTATACTGCCGGTCTCCTACAAAGACTGCAGCCGCACCTGGTAGGTCTTGAGGACGAGCTGGTCTTTTTCCCTTTGCTGCTGGTCTCTTTCTTGGGCGATTCTCCTCTGTAGTGACTGAGCGCTGTCTTTCATCCTACACAGAAACTGCCAACACAGCACAGGGAACACAGGAGCAAATAAGAATGCAGCAAAATCAGCATCCAACCAATCAGAACAAGCGTTGCACATAATTCAAAATGCAGTCATTATCCGCAGTAAAGAGATGAATGTGCAGTTCATACCTTTTTGAGCAGACTGACTGTCTGCTGTCTGACTCCAGGTGACTGGCTGTTCAGATTGCTGGGCAGGAAGTGACGGATCAATTCCATTTCCTCTGTGCAAAGGGTTTCTGTGCTGCGATGGCTCTCACACACCAACCCAAGAGCATCCATCCGCACCTGAACTCACATATGCACACAAAGTTAACAGGTTTCTTTATAGTTCAGCTACAGCTACTAGTTCTAGAGTTCATCGCACTGAAGTAACTGCTAGCAAACTCAGATCCTCATGTTCGGGGATTGTAGACTGTAGAGCAGCAATGATTAGTTCACAAAGTGAATTAGTGGTTGACAGGTTATGGAAAAAGCTGACTTGTAGCTAAACAAAAAGAGGTGACCTATAATATTCATACACAAACACGGTCATTCAAACGGATCGTTCTACACTACAGGAAGTATTGGGTGCAGCCTGATGACTATCGTTTCATGTCACTATTAAAACAGAAACTGCTTGCTGCAGCACAGTGCAGCTTTTCTGTGCTGTTAAAATGTGCATGCAGTTCTGATGTTAGTAGATCTTCATTTTTTTATTTTGCACAGCAGTAAACATGGTGTCTGATTCTGTATTTTGCAACTTGCAGAAAGATAAGCTTCGTTAGCTGTCTGTTAGCATGTGCAAAAAAGAAAGCCTGTACTAGCATCACATCTGTCATTGTGATATCTGACAGCTTTATCGAACATCCGCTTTAATGCTGATATCGCATAGCCCTAGTACTGAGTGTATTCTAATCTGTGAGAATTAGAGGGGAAATCCACCACAGTTTCCAGAAAATTGAAATCTTTTAGATCTCAACAAAATCAGTCATGTGAAATACTCTTTCCTAGAGAAACTCATCATTACGATGGCGTCACTATACTGTTTCTGACTCCTGTGTATCATACAGATTGTCTTTTTCCAGAAAATCTTGTCCCCGGATTGGGTCTCCAGGCTTCTGACTGCCTGGTTCATGTTTCTTCCAACTGTGTCCATCTATCTTGTGGCTGGTCATTCTCTTCCTCTTCTTCTTTCAACTCTTCAAAGCATAATGGTCTTTTGCATTTATTTGGTTCTTCTCAGTTTGATTATCTGGGCTTTGAGTGAGAGGTGAGGCTTGGTTTGTTCCAGTATTCATTTGTCTGTTTTCTTTGCCATCCAAGGAGCTCTCAAAAGTCTTTGCCAACAGCAAAGTTCAACAGCATCAATATGTTTCCTGTTTGTTTACTGTCCAGCTTTCACATCTATAAAGAACCACAGAACAGACAATAGCCTGGACAGTTCTGATCTTTGTTTGCAGAAACAAGACTAATTGTTGCATTTGAAGATTTTTTCCAAGTTCCTGCATGCTTGTTTCTGCCAAGTGCCAATTTGTACCATACTGCTTGAGCGCTGAATTCCCCGTTAACAATAATCAATCCAAGTAGGCTAAAGCTGTCCACCACTTCTGCATCACCCCCATCACTGCCTGTGACTTATGTTTTATAAAAGCTGACATAAATATTCGTAGATGTAAATTGTAAAATGCGTTCATAGGGCACAGATACATGCAGACGGCAGGAGACGTCTTCCCCTCCTGACTTACCAACACTACACATGAACACTCAGATGTATGTAGTTTATCTGGTGGTATTTGGAAAGTAAATAAAATGGCTACATTTGTGTTGTAACCTCGCAACACCCGGTTCCCTTCAACACCAGTCTCAGTCAGTATGTTTCTCAGCATTACTTTGTTTCACCAAAATTTAAATCTTTGGTGGAATTCTCTTTTAATTCACATATGAAGATTATAGGGTACACATTAAAGTAAACAGCACCTCTATGATTAACTAACATCTGATTTTTTTTAGTGGTGGGTGTGGTACAACAGATAAAACCACTGCCTGCCAGTGAGCTACCACCACATGAAACTGGGGTTCAATTCCCAGTCTGGGTGATTATGCTGTGCTACATCAATAGGAGCACTTGAGCAAGACTCCTAACACTACATTGGCCTACCTGTAATATGATTACCTTGTTACCTGGATAAGAGCAGCAGCTAAACATCATCGTATTTAATGTAAATGATTTGTTATACAATATTTAATGTTTTCAACTTTGTCAACAATGCATAGCAGGCCTAATTAGTTCGACCATTAATACACTGTATGGCAGTTTACATAACCTGGCTTTCCCTTACCTGATCATGCTTGTGCACCAGAGCTTGCCTCAACAGTTGGAGCGGTACAAGGCCCCCCCATAGTTGTTCATTTGCAGGCTTGACCACTCCCTGAGCCCTGGCTGCACGCAGACATGTCATCAGAGCACCCAGGGCTCCTCTGCTACCCAATGACCCTAGAAACCCACAGCACAAGTCACTACAAAGGAAAACACACAAGAGACGCTGTTGCACCTTTGCTTGCAGCTGATCCCGCTTACCTTCTAAACCAGATGGCATCTCCTGCAAAGCTTGCACCATGTGCCCTAAACTAGCAGGGCTACAGCGCAACAGTTTGGGCAAGAAGTAGTCCAGAATGTATGTGGTCTGATCCAGCCTGGCTGTGCACAACACCTCCAGCAGAGGCATCACCCAGGTCCTGTGCCAGTCATCCATCCAACTGGGCCCGTCCCCTAGCCGGCCACACAGCTGAGCTTTATGACTGATGAAGAGTCTCTCCAGGAGCTCACTCGCATAAGGCGCTAGGGTCTGATCCCCCATAAGACCTAAAAGCCTGGACGGCAGAGTGGCATCAAGCTTGAGTAGGTACTCAGCCCCTAGATGGTCCGCCAGACATGCCAGCGCACCATACTTTCCCTTCACGTGCCACTCCAAAGCCAGCAGGCTGTGAGCCAGCTGAGTCACATAAGGGTCACTGGTCGGGTCAGCAGCATGGTCGCTACAGTGCTGGTGGAGCAACAGAAGGTTACGGAAGAGGGTGCGGGTCTGGTGACGGACGCCGTCCAATGGATGTTCCCAGTGTGTGTAGATGTGGTGATGGAGGCGAGATGGAAGCGGAGAGTCACCATGAAGAGACAGGCGGAGGAGAGGCGTAGGGCAGCCAGCCTGTAGGCAGTCCACAGCAGCGCTGCTCCATAAGGTTAGGACACGAGCAACTACCATAGCAGTGCTGGACTCCTTTACCCTGATGGATGAGATGAACGTCAGAAACTCATTTTTGAAGTCAATCCAGAATTACAGGATAAACATAAGGTCAAGACAGAATATTCTGCTTGCCTTTAACATACACTTTTATACAGCAAGGTGCTGCAATGAAATGGAGGGAGTTTAAGCACCAACACAAGCCAAGAGTCAAAAATATGAGTCAAAATCCCAGTAAGCTTAAACTGGACCAGATCTAGTACAATTTCAAACACATTGCTAAGGGGACAGATACTGATAAATTACCAGAAACAATAATGGCCAGGAAGTTTCTGGGTTTTTTATTTTTCTATTGTTTGACACTTGACATCTGAAATCACACAAGTGACAGGACTGACCACTTTGTAGTTTGTTCTAGTAGAAAATCACATAAAATAGGCAAGTTAAAATAGCAGGCTAGGGCATTTTGAATATGATTTAGAAATAAAGGCATTCAGCTTAAGGCTGTTGGTTTCTGATGACTCCATCATGCATTTGGAGACCTCTCTGGCGGAAACGTGTAATTGCAAGCCGTATGCTGAAGAATAATGCAGGTTGTGCTTCGGACCTCTTCTCTTAGCAGATAAATATGGGACTGCAATAAAGCAGTATGGAAACAAAACTCTCAAGTTAAGACTTGAAGGATATGTCTTCCAAGGACGCATGTAAATCATCTACTCTTGTCATCATGCCTTCATCAGCATTATGTTGATTTTCCACTTGGGACCTAAACATTGAGCCAGGTCTATTTGAGTCTGTGCATGTGGCTTTAATATATAGACATGTGACGTGTTACGAAGAACGAAATTCAGCCAAAACCACTGACTGAAATTATTACTTCAGGGTTTTCATGGTGACTTGCTCCAGCCCACATATACCATATATTAGTTCATATGTCCTAAAAATCTTATAATTTTGGAAATGTTTTGGTAACTTAAACTTAAATTGACACAAATCCCCAGGTGTGCCGAATTAGACAGGTTGGTAAAAATAAATGAATGAATTAATTAAATAATAAATAAATAATAACAAAACAAAAAAGTTTTCCCCCTTAACCTATACTGTATGATGTCTATATAAATGGACAAACATGCAGACAAAATTCAGGCTTCCATTCAGCGAGGTAATGTAGTATTGTCACATTTCATGAATGATGACAATGCCACAGGAATCCCAAGGCCAGGAGCCCATTAGAGCACCACTGGCTTCATTCTCTGGGAGGATAGGCTGGTCTTGCCTCTCCCATCATCAGCCAGTGCCACAACACAAGGGTCTGTTAGCTGATGTAAGAAATTTGGCAGCAAATGTGTTGAGCCGTCGACTGACGTTGTCTTACCGAGAACTTGTTTGTTAGGAGGCATACAGACACCAAAAGGCTCTGGCTGACTGGCTACACGTATAAGGTTAGAGGCCAGCCATGCAGCTGTTCCCCAGTCTACTGTTTCAGAGCAGACCAATACAAAGCATTTACCATGCAACTAGCATGTACCGTGTCTTCACCTTATATCCAGAGACAGAATTACATCAGGTATGAGGAGCAGCAGTTTCTCAGCCTGTGAGCAGAGTACCCTTCCTCTCCAGTTGAGCATGGCCAGGGCTCCATGGCTCAGATAAAGAGCCACTGCTGCGGGCCGGCTGCTCACATACAGGCCTGCACAGCTCTCTCTTAGCCACTGGGGGGCACTGCTTCCTTGCGGTTCACTACACTGCAACAGGCCAGCCACCTATATGAATGTACAAATAAAAAATAACAATAAACAACAGAATTATGATCACAGAGGTACATGTGATTAGGAAATATGCCACTTACAGTGTCAGCCGTAGCATCTCCATTTCCCATCACAGACCTTATGAGCAAGACTACAGCCATTCCAGCCGTGCTTTGCACCGCCTGAACAAACTCCTCTGGATAGAGAAAAAGAGTGGGGTTTTGACAGAAAGTGTCATAAACCAAGAGTTGAGTGATTCAGTTAAGAGAAGTTACATTTAGTTTTCTAGCCACTTAAAGTTCCACATAACCTCCTACTTTATTTATTTGGTGTGATCAGTTCACTAAATTAGCTATTGGGCTACTCTGTGTTCATATTACATATACAATAACAAATGCTTTAGTTTGAAATATTAGTCATCTCTGACCTACCATCAGTTAAGATATGTGTATAACACTCCAGAAGTCCACTGAACGCTTGCTGTAGAGAACTGGCCATCGTGGATTCCAGCAATTTGGCACTAATGACATCCTGAGATCTCTGAACAACCAGCATAGAGGCTTTGACCACAGCTAAACAGGACTGCATAAGCTGCGCCTGGGCTACATGCCGACCAGCTAGATCTCTAACACGCACAACAGAAAAGCAGACTGCATTACCATTTTCATAAATTATTACATTATCCAGTTCAGGTACATTATTAAATGCTCACTACATGGAACAACGAGTCATATGAAGGCACAGGATTACCTATTGATCTCTAGATATTCACCCACAGCCCTCTTGAAGAACTGGAGGACTGCATGGAAACAGGAGAGATGATAAAGCAGCTCAAAAAGAATCATTAATTTTATTTGGCGGTGGCCATATACACAGCTGGCAAAAATATTACATTTGGCTCAAAAGACCAAGGAACACTGACCTTCTGTTAGCAGTTGGTGAATGCACCTCTCACCTACGGCACAGAGCATTGCATATTCAGAGGAGAATCCAAAAACACAGTGCTTCGGTTAACATGGTTGAAAATTTTGACATACCAATGGGGAAAGCATCCAGACAGGATGTAATGCAGTCCGTGAGATGAGAGTAATGCTCTGAGCCCAAAGAGGACAGAGAAGCAGACAGGCATGCAGACAAACTGCATACAGCCTTCTCCTGCAGCCAGTCTGGAACATTACTCAGGGCACTGAGAGGAAGAAAAGAGGGAGGCTGGATTTAAGGACAGAAGAACATCTAGGCAATATTATAATTTTTAATGTTACTGTGATTAATTACGCCACAATAGTTTTTCTCAGGATATTATGAGTGTATATCAAGTGCATGTGTGATTATAAACAGAGCCGAATTAGTCAAGTTTTCTGTAGAATGTTTCGTTTGTTCTTATCAGATATTATGAGTGTCTCATCTTTTTAATCTGTCTACAGATAAACCTAAAGAGTACAGTGTTTACATTTATACCAACATATGGTTATAACTGCTGCTAAAAAACAATGTTCGTCTTTGACATAGCCCACTGGTAGTGGGAGCAGTAAAGTGTGGTTATCTGCACTGTCCCCTCCCTGCATTTATTGTTTGCTGTTTCGTACGTTGTAAATTGTCTTGCGTATTTATTGTTTTATGTAGCACCTTGGTCCTGGAGGAACGTTATTTCGTTTCACTGTGTACTGTACACCACTGTATATGGTTGAAATGACAATAAAAACTACTTGACTACTTGACTGAGATGTCCAGGAAAAAAGAATCTACATATTTGCCATATCATCCACCTCTATAGATAGAGGTTCTACAATTTAGACTGCCAGGCACATGTGGGGATGGATGAAGACAAACCTACCTAGCAATGGCCCTCTTCAGTGGGTTCTTAGCCTGCAGCGTGATGTACATGTCTCCCATAGCGTTAAGGCAGGCCAGGAGTAGGGCACCTGGACCTGACTCATTCAGGTCCTCCAAATGTTCCAGCATGGATCCTGCCTGCACAGTCGCCATACAGGCCCACATCAACATAATGCAGTCAATGTACATGAATCCCTTAACTGTACACTAGATGCTAATACAAAGAACCCTTTCATCATACCTTAGATACCAGCTGGATCTGCTGCACCGCATCAGCAGAGGCCAAACAGTCCTTCAGCATCTGGGCAAGCTGCCTGGAGCCATTGTCTCCATCTACAGACAAGGAAGCTGAGCAAGATAGACACACACACATCCAGTAAGATATCAAACTACAGTTTGAACCACAATCCAAACTCAGATACCCCCCCTGCATTACTCACCCCTCAGGCTCTCCAGCTTGGCACTGTCCAAGGTTATGGCCTCCACTTTGGGAGCTTTCTTCTTCACCACCATGACTAGTTCTCAATCAAAGCTGCAGCAAAGGGTTTGTGAGTCAGGGTAGCAGGAATCTGTTTAAAACAAGCCCAATTATAAACTAAATCTTCAGCTTCTGTTGAGGCTGTTGTCACATTTGTGCACACACCCTTGCTATGTCTGTGCTGCTCCATGAAATTAAAATAAAAGCCATGATGGCTACCTGGTGGTTAACTGTATGCACTGAGTATCAGACCTGCAGAACAATCCACATTTGAGTTCTGTAGATAAGCTCAGAGAAGGTGAGGCACACGATTCAATCCACAACCACTTTTGTAATACAACTCTTCATGGCCCGATAGCTGTCTGTTCTGTGTGTGCACTGGAAACAAAAAACTGGGTGCTGACTGACACAGCCCTGGCTCTAAATATGAGAAATAACAAAAAGTGGCTGGGAACAAGCTGCACAGTACTCAGTAAGAGAAGCATTAGCGCTTGTGCATGGGACAGGGCGAAGTGGAGGGGCCGCATGCTAAACCCCATGCATGGTTAAGGAAGACAACCAGCCAATAAAGAGAATATCTGAAGACTTAGCCTAAACAAAAGACTTCAGGTTCATGAAGCATTGAAAGACATGAAAGGGGTTGAGGAGGTGTATTTGTTTCACTGCTGAGCTCAAATATCAACAGATGGGGAAGCTGATTCTTAAATGGCTCACTAGTACCTACATAGTGCAATACACAGATTTAAGAAAGCAATGCCTCTGCAATATACCAATAATAGTGCCATGTCAGAGCCATTTAAGATTCAGCCATGTGCAATTGTATACTGGACATACAGTATAAGCCACTATTTGGCGAGCAGGACATTTAATGAGAGTGTCATTTGATGTTCATCCTAATAAAGTCAGCATTTGAGGTTAGCCAACCTGGTGTGAGTGTTACTGAAAGAGAGCTGCCTGGTAATGGGAAACAGGCTGGGTCACAGATGACCCATCCAAGAGGAAATACCAGAATGGCCATTCAACTTGCGGTCGGACATTAATGTAAACAGCCGCAGAAGACAAGACACATGAAGCACATCAGGAAACGTAACTGATGGTTAAACATGCGGACCCGAACACTGTACGCGTAAAAGAAGTTGAGAGCTGGTCAGAGACTAAGTCAACCCATGTGAGCGCTGCCTCAGAAAACTTCACTAGCTAGTATGACTGAGATGGAAACGCTAGTTAGCTAATGCTAGCTGCAAGCATGCACTCCCTCCTTCCATATAGAGCCAACAAAACCCTCCACTCACCGGTCAACCTTTAAGTCTGATTAACGACTCTAACACGCACAAAAATATACCGGCATATGTTAAGTAAAAAACTAAACACTATTTAAAAAAGGAATTAAACCTCTGCGATAGCTGCTTTCCTTGTACCCTTACCACCATAACACACGCGCGCGACACGTCAAGTCCGGAATCGTAAGCGAGAGGCCCGCACTGGAATTCAATGATTGGCCAAGCTGAGACATCTCTCGCTATCATTGGCTATTATACACGTCAGTCATACCCGGCGTTTATTTTCACATAACCACGCCTACCACGCACCCGATTGGTTGTGTTTTGTAAACGGCACGCCCTTCGGCCAGCCCATTGGCCAAGCTGCGGTACTACGCTGAAATGGAAAGTTTGAGGGAGGAGGATGAGAGAGTCTTTTGGCCGTTTTCATTTTGTAATTAGGTTAACAGAGCAGTCAGAAACTGGGCAGGACGACGAATAACATGGAGTGAGTTTGCTGGCTGTGTTTATCCGAGCTTTCTTTCATGGTAAGAATCTTCAGTGTTAACTGTTAAAGACGTGTTGCTTGTTTTCCCCTGTGGATGAGGACGTGCGTGGGAAGAGTGGGGGTCCACCTCAGTTAACGGGACTTTACTGTAAGAGCAGCAGAAGTGCAGTAGTATACATTACCCTATACTGCTGGACTGTATGGTATTATATCATTGCTGTATGATAAAGTGATATACCACTAATAACTACTGCAGTTTACTGTAACATTGCTATACTATGGAGCATTTCAGCATTGCTTATACCCAGCATGTGCCACACATACTGTAAATAGAGCTGCTGTTTGCAGATGAAATCATGATTAAAGACTAGCATGGATCTGCTTTAAAGGGGAATTACACCACTTTTTAAAAATTTCCTAATTTATCAGTACTTGCGATGTGAACACAGCCATTCAGAGTGGATTGAGGTGATTTGGTGTGGAGAAATGTATAGACTCTTTACTTCATTACATTGGGGATAATGGGGACCAGTTGTCATGTCACTATTTTATTTTATGGATTATTCAAAACCACCAGTGAAACCGCGTCTCTTTTGAGTGTATGCTGAGTGTAATGTTGATAGTGGTGAAATAAAAAAATAAATTATTAATATAAATGAAATTAATTTTATTACAAAACAACTTAAAAAATAATTTTCCAACATCAGCTCATGTGTATCTAACATATTCATGTAGTAACTGTCTGTAAGGGAGCTTTTGAAGGCGTTAAAATCTTCAGACGTCTGGTTCCCTTGACCCCCACTGTGAACTTTTCTGACACTTCAGGTTTTTCCAGAAATTTCTAGGAATCCACACCAAACTATTCAGAATGACTTTGTGCACATCTTAACCTTTTAATCATGTGTCATTTCTGAAAAAATCTGGGGTTCCTCTTTCAAAGTGGGCGACCAATATACACATTTGATAATCTCACTGCGTCCGTCTCTTTATAATCATTCAACAACCTACAAATGATGTATTTTCAACCATAGAAGTTGAGCTGCTGTTTAAAATGTGAGTGAAAAACAGAATGCAATGATGTGCAGATCATTTAAACGCTATATATTTAAATAAGAATAGTAAAAAAGCAACAATATGGCAACAATTTTTATTACAAGCCCCTTTTGAATTTGATACCAGCAACACGTTTAGTCGGGATGGGTTGATGCTCAGCTATTCAGCTGTGTTCATCACCTCTTCTTTTACCACACTCTGTAAGACTTTGGGAACTAAGGACATGTAGTTTGGAGAGTGAAATGTTTTGGTATCCCTGGTGTCCCCTGGACCACAGGACACTTTTATTTCACCTCAGTCCACCGTATATGAGCTCAGGCCCAGAGAAGTCGGCAGCGTTTCTGGATCTGTTTTTATCTGTGTGTATGGGGCTGTCATGGGTTGGAGGTTAGGGTACTAGCCTTGTGATCAGAAGGGTGCTGGTTCGATTCCTTGAACCAAAAGAACATGACTAAAGTGCCCTTGTACGTGTACTCACTGCCCCGTAGTGTGTGTTTACTAGTGTGTGGTTGTTTCACTGCACGACTGGGTTAAATGTGGAGGTTGGAGTCTCACGTGTGTAAGAACAATTGGGAAAATGGTTTCTACTCAATATCTTGTTTTCTTTGCATGCTTTTAAACTGCATTTGATGGATTTTGGTAGTGCCCATGGGCCATACAGTGATTTCCAATTCTGTTTGAGTGCATGAAGATCACAGTCAGCCAGTACTGGTTTTTGGCCTTGTTCCAAAGTGTACATATTCTCTGACTGTTTTAATGATATTAGACTAAATGTCAAAAAAGTAGTTGCACCCAGAAAGAAATGTCAGATTGCATTGGTGTTCTGAAGGAAGATAAAGGTTACCAGGAACAATAAATGATGATAAATGTAGACAGATATGGGCAATATTTATTAAACTACACAAACAGAAGTAGCTTCTCTCAACAGAAGCGGTGGAGGTTAGGGTTAGACCTAACACCAGGCCTTCTGGGCATGTGAAGCGCAACAACATCTTGGTGCTGACCACAGTGCCTCTACACACAGATTTGTTGTCGTCTCCACCAAGACAAAAGCGGGACTTGTCACTGAAGATGACCCACTGCCATTCTGAGTCACTCCATGACAGTCTGGCACAACACCATTGCAGTCTTTGGTGAGCGTGACATGGTGTTAAGTAACGCTGACAGTCAATGTAACAGTACACATGCATGTGGCCCTGCATTGTGCCGTCGTCTACCAATGCTGATGCAACTAACATGAAGGGCATCACTGCTCACTGAATGTCTGCCATCAGAGCTGTTGGGTCAGTCAGGTACAGTGATAAGGCCCGTCCTAGCTCACATGACATCATGCGTGGCCGAACCTAAAACTTGAATCATCGGCATGTTGGTTGATTCCTGCTGGGTACAACTATCTGTGCAACTATCCGTTTGATGATGAGTGTAATATAAGTCAATATAATCCCCAACCATCTCAGACTGCTGGTTAACCAGTGCAGTTAATGTATCAGCAGCTGTACTGGATTCACGATGTAATAATGTAACATATGCAACTGTGATATGCATTGGGTCTGATAGCTTCTCAGTCTGCCTACCTGAATTTCAAACTTGAAAAACACTAAAACCTTGCAGCAAGTCATTTCCCATAATAAAAAGAGCATGTTCAATAAACAACTTCATTTATAATCATTTATCAGGACTTAATATATACCAGGTTAATTAATACTACATATCACAATATGGACCATAACACCTGTGGACATTTCCTGTGCACTGGGTGATTTTTGGGCTAGTTGTGTGCCAGATTGTGTTAGATAGATAGATAGATAGATAGATAGATAGATAGATAGATAGATAGATAGATAGATAGATAGATAGATACTTTTTTGATCCCAGAGAGAAATTCAAGGCATCCAGTAGCAGATGTACAAACTACACAACAGAAGCACAAGATAGAGTTGTACAGATAAAGACAGAGATACAATATAAAGTATGAAAGTATAAAAATAGAGTCCTTAGTGTCTGTGTAAATTAAAGTGTAAATTATAGATGGTGTTGAATGTAGTGTTACAATGTAATAATTGTATTACTTTTTAAACATATAGGAATAAATGTGTTAAAAGTGTCGTATCTTTTTAAGTGCATCACACTAAAGTACTATATAATTTTGGCCCATCTTCATTACATAGTCGAGTCACTTTATTATGACCACCTTCTACTTTTGACAGCAGCAGTGCGTAGCTCATGGAGGAAGTCATGTTTTCGTGGCATTCTCTGTGTCCACTCATCCATGTGGAAGGCACTCTCAGCCGATTTGGGTATGAATCCATCCCTGCAGATCATGTACACCCGTCCAGGATGACTGTCTTCCTGGGGCATAAGGGGTTTTCCAGCAAAACAGTGTCTCATGGTCGACATTGGTCGGAAGAGCATGACCAAGACTTCCAAGTACTACCCTGGCCCCCTAATTCTCCAGACCTGAACACAACTGAGCATCTTTGGTACCACCTTGATCATCGTGTTGGCTCTATGGATCTTCCCCCTCACACCCTCTAGCAGCTGTGGGATGCACTGCAGCCTGCATGGCTCCAGATACCTTTTATAACCTGCCTGGACCTTGCTGAGTCACTCCCAGCCCATGTAGCTGCTGTCCATGGTGCACATGAAGGCTACTCTGGATATTAGCTCGTGGTCATAATAATGTGACTTGACTGCATATAATACTCCTATGTTAAAATTAAAAACCCATTTGTTCAACTCAGTTCATTCTCAACAGCATTAGGGCTAGAATTAAGGTTAGCACCAGGGTTTAGGTCTAGGATGTGGTTGAGGATCAGATGCTGGGTTGAAGTTCAGGAAACATTTAGTTACATGCAAGTTAAAGACGGGAGCAGCTTTACACAGGTTAACAAAACATGTATCTCCATTTTTAGTTTTATGCATCATTTGAAAACAACAGCTGTAGTTTACGTTGTGTAAAAATGTCAAGATGAGTGGACCGACAGTAACGGCCCAAAACTGTTTGGAAAAAACCTTTTATTTGAATATTAAACTAGGTTTTTGTGTTCTCCTGAAAATCCATTTTGGAGGTTCTCGTTTTACTTTGGATAGTGATGATATCTTTGTTGTCCAAAGGAAAACAAGTATCTCCAAACTTTACAGGAGAGGCCAAAAACCTTTCATTTGAATGGAAGTCAGTGGAACGTCTTTCCAAGCAGTTTTGGGCCGTTTCTGTTGGTCCATTCTTTATGAATTACATTTCCACACAGAGTAAATAGCAGCTGTCATCACATGAGGCATAAAAGTAAAAATCAACCCAGATGGAGATACCTGTGTTTCTTTGGACAGTGACGATATGCAATTTGGATCCCAAAGCATGGAGCTTCATCACTCCGGAGAATGCAGCTCCAGCGCTCCACAGCCTGATGCTAGTGGCTTTTATACTTTTCCTAACACAGCGCTATCATTAGTTATGGTGACCTTAGGTTCATGTGTGGTTCTTCTTCTATTGGCATTGGAGATGATTCAAGCTGTGTGCACCATCATAAGTAAAGTAACTTTGATGTAATTGGGTTTCTACTCGTCCTCTCTCTCTCTGTCTCTCTCTCTCTCTCTACACTCTCTCTCTCTCTCTCTCTCTGTCTCTCTCTCTCTCTCTCTATCTCTCTATCTCTCTCTCTCACTCTCTCTCGGTCTCTCTCTCTCTCTGTCTCTCTCTCTCTCTCTCTCTGTCTCTGTCTCTCTCTCTCTCTCCTCTCCTCGGATCTCTCTCTCCCTCTCTCTCTGTCTCTCTATCCCACTCCTGCTCCCTTTCTCTCTCTCTCTCTCACACTCTCTTTCTCTCTCTCTCACTATCTCTCTCTCTCTCTTTCTCTCTCTCACTATCTCTCTCTCTCTCTCTCTCTTTCTCTCTTTCTCCCTCTCACTCAATCTCACTCTCACTCACTCTCTCTCTCTCTCTCTCTCTCACTCTCTTTCTCTCTCTCTCACTATCTCTCTTTTTCTCTCTCTCTCTCTCTCTCTCTCTCTCTCTCTCACTCTCTCTCTCTCTCTCTCACTATCTCTCTCTCTCTCTCTCTCTCTCTCTCTCTCTCTCTCTCTCTCTTTCTCTTTTCCATCTCTTTCTTTCTCTCTGTTGTGCTTCTCTCTGTTGTGCTACTCTCCCTATCCCCCTCCATCCCTTCCCGACCACCGACCCCCGCACACGCACCCACCTCACCTCTTCCTGCTATTTCACCTTTGCTTGCACATGTGTTTTTCATAACTGAAATGCGCACAGTGGAAAAGTGTGATGGTGGACACAAATTGGCTGGTGGGGTTTGTTTTGGTGGTGGTCAGTTTGTCCATGGCCCTGCCCAGCCCTGGAACACTTTCGACACAGCCAAGCTCTTTCACATAGCTGATCTGTCGGCTCCCCTGAGACAGAGAAGCTGCCAGAATAAGGATTTTAACCTCACAGTGCTGGATATAGAGGCCTAAAATGCACACCCAGTCTTTGGCTACGTTCACATTAGCAGGCTCAAATAACTCGATTATTTGGATATTTCCCCTTAATGTGACACAGGTCAGGCTGTCTGGACACACGTCAGGTTCCATCTTTCTAAATCAGATTTGAGTCTCTCTCGTATGAGGTCCTAGATTGGATCCGTATCCGATTTGTGGGGATGCGAGATGAATCTCCCGTTTTTCACTGCACATGCACCATCATTCAGCCTCAATGTGGCAGCAAGGCCAGATTAGTGCACCAGGTAGTGCACTTATGCTTTATATATGGGTTTCCAGGTAGTACAATTATGCTTTATATATGGGTTTCCAGGTAGTACAATTATGCTTTATATATGGGTTTCCAGGTAGTACAATTATGCTTTATATATGGGTTTCCAGGTAGTACAATTATGCTTTATATATGGGTTTCCAGGTAGTACAATTATGCTTTATATATGGGTTGCCAGGTAGTGCGCTTATGTTTTATATATGGGTTGCCAGGTAGTGCACATATGCTTTATATTAGTCTGTGCATTGTTCTCTCTAGGTATCAGCACTGGCTCTTGTTTGGACAGTGTCTGAGCTTATGGCAAGGTTAAGACTCTAACCTTTTTATACTAGCTGGTAAACACTATCCGATAGAACACCAAGCACAGATGTATAAGGATAAGAGCGTCTGCCAAATGCCTTAAATGTAAAATGTAATGCTCTGTCCATCGCCAACTCCATCCTGCTCTAATAATGAACAGCGGAGAGCCGTTCAGAGCTAATGATCTTGAAGGAATGGCTCGTTCTGTTGGTTACCTACACAAATGTGAACTATGATGTAAGCAAAAAATCTGATTTGAGTCATGAACATATATGTATAAATGAATGTGTGTGTGGAGGCACTGTGGTCAGCGCCAAAATGAACAGTTTGTTGTCACATCTCACACGTCCAGAAGGCCTATATCATTCCACCGCCACCCCACCACACAATCTGCAGAACTGTGTGAGAGTATTCAAGCTGCACGGGATGGATTATCACAGGACACCATTAGGAACCTCTGTAGTTCCATGCAGAGACGTCTGGCATATTGTGTTAACAAACACAGTGGTGTGACGTCATGCTGGGAGACACTACTTCTGTATGTGTAGCTCAATAAATATTGTCCATATCAGTCGAAATGTATCATCATTTATTTAAATGTTATTATTTATTATTACTATTTAAAGATTTAAGTTACTTGTTTCCTGTAGAGAATGTAGAGGAAATCAGCAAAATGTCATTTGACTGAGGAGGTTCAACTTTTTGCATGCAGCGTTGGGCATTAGCACTGAACACAGTTTCTAGCACTGTCTTAACTCAAGGATCTCTTTAGACTGTCCAGTGGGATACAAAGACCTGGAGTGGCTGTAGATTTTCATTCCAACAAAGCAGGAGCTGGACACTGGACATTCCTGGTTTAGCCTGTTAATACAGACTTTTATATATGACAGGATGCGTTTCCTGAGTGGACAGCAGCGCACTTCCATAAGCCCCTCTGAATAAGAAGATAAATACCCCAGCCTAAAACTGTTTACCCAAAGAAACGTCCAATATACAAGCAACATCATCCAAACACAGACAATGTTCAAATCCTTATGGCCTTATAAACGCCTTACTGCCTATCTAAACCAGGCTGTTGTGTGAGATTAGCGTGCTCATTAGATTAGATTAGATTAGTTAAACTTTGTTGTCATTGTGCAGAGTACAGGTACAGAGCCTATGAAATGCAGTTAGCATCTAACCAGAAGTGCAGGTACAGTGTTATTTACTCAAAAGCCGTAGTAATAAATATATACATATAATATAAACGTATCTATATGCATATATATGAATGTATAGAGCAGCATTTACAAATGAATGTTTGAACTGTAAGAGTAGTGCAAATAGACAGCATGTACACAATAAAAATAACATCTGAGGTAGAGATAATATGAGAACAGTATGTAAACATGAGTATACAGTATGTAAACATAAGGAATACAGTGTGTAAACATGAGTGTACAGTATGTAAACATGAGTATACAGTGTGTAAACATGAGTGTACAGTATGTAAACATGAGTATACAGTATGTAAACGTGAGTATACAGTATGTAAACATGAGTATACAGTGTGTAAACATGAGTGTACAGTATGTAAACGTGAGTATACAGTGTGTAAACATGAGTATACAGTGTGTAAACATGAGTATACAGTATGTAAACGTGAGTATACAGTGTGTAAACATGAGTATACAGTATGTAAACGTGAGTATACAGTCTGTAAACATGAGTATATAGTCTGTAAATGTGAGTATACAGTCTGTAAACATGTGTATATAGTCTGTAAACATGAGTATACAGTGTGTAAACATGAGTATATAGTCTGTAAACGTGAGTATACAGTCTGTAAACATGTGTATATAGTCTGTAAACATGAGTATACAGTGTGTAAACATGAGTATACGGTATGTAAACATGAGTATACAGTATGTAAGCATGAGTGTACAGTATGTAAACATGAGTATACAGTATGTAAACATGAGTATACAGTATGTAAACATGAGTGTACAGTGTGTAAACATGAGTATACAGTATGTAAACATGAGTATACAGTGTGTAAACATGAGTATACGTATGTAAACATGAGTATGCAGTATGTAAGCATGAGTGTACAGTGTGTAAACATGAGTATACAGTATGTAAACATGAGTATACAGTATGTAAGCATGAGTGTACAGTGTGTAAACATGAGTATACAGTATGTAAACATGAGTATACAGTATGCAAACGAGTGTACAGTAGGCTTGGCAATAAATAAAGTGCATTAACAGTACAGTGCAGCAACAGGCTGTTTGAATAAAGAGTGGTAAGGGTTGGATATCAGAGCCCTGTTGTAGTACTTCATGTAGTTTGTGATGTCTTGTGAAGCGCTGAGGCTAACCGCTGCGCTGTGGGCTTCAGGCTTGTTATTATGCTCTCTTGAAAACTGGTCAGTCGATGCAGCTCTCATAAATCAGTCATCGTTTGAAATGCTAATGATTTTCCATTTCTCCGTGGCTGTCTGTCTGCCTGTTTCTACAGTTTAGCTGGAACTGAAAGGGTCTGAGGCTCATCAGCATGGCGGAGGGAGACGAGGGCTCAGCTGGAGAATGGAAGGAGAAGTACATGGCTCTGGAGTCTCTGCTCTTCAAGTTCAGAGGGCAGATGAGTGTGATTCGGGAGCTCACAGCAGAAAAGGTGAGTGCACTTTACCATTACGGGTAGACGTTTCTGACCTAATTAGGACTATTTGAGAAGGCCGTGCATCATGAATCAGTCCTAATTATTTCTAAATCAATATATACAGATGCACCCATCAGCCATTGTCCATTTCAGCAGCTCCACTTACCATATAGGAGCACTTTTGTAGGTCTACAGTTACAGGCTGTAGTCCATCTGTTTCTCGATATGCTTTGTTTCCCCCACTTTTACCCTGTTCTTCAATACTCAGGACCCCCACAGGACCTGTTGTGCAGTGCGGCAGTGTCCACTCACTGTCCACTCTATTAGACACTCCTACCTTGCTGGTCCACCTTGTAGATGTACAGTCAGAGACGATAGCTCATCTGCTGCTGCACAGTGCAGTGTTGTCCATCCTCTAGTCCTTCATTGGTGCCCACAGGACACTGCCCAAAGGACACTGTTGGCTGGATTGTTTTGGTTGGTGGACGATTCTTAGTCCAGCAGTGACACTGAGGTGTCCAACAGCACTGCTGTGTCTGATCCACTCACTGACAACACACACTGACACACCACCACAACATCAGTGTCACAGCAGTGCTGAGAATGATTCACCACCCACATAATACCTGCTCTGTAGTGGTCTGTGGGGGTCCTGACCTTTGAAAAGTGAGGTGATGGGGCCAACACAGTATACAGAGAAACAGATGGACTACAGTCTGTAATTATACAAAATATAAGGTGCATATAAATGTGTATATATAATTGTAAATATACATTTATTAGAACCGATTACACTTATCAGATTTATTCTTAAACTCTCAAGTATCATGACATTCCCCAGTGTTTCTTGGGGTTTGTTCCGGGGTAAGAACAGAAACTACACACAAACCCAAGAGCACAAAGGTGCACACAGGATCTGTGGTTTGAGAACATATGATGAATCTGACGTCGAGGTTTTCTCAGGACCTTTCCTGAGAGCAAGCTTAGGAGGATATTGGTGAATGCGGCCTTGTGTTCCTGTTCCGTCTGTCCTCCTCCCGACTGAGTAACTGTCTCCTGCAGGGTCTTTAAAAGTCATTTTACTTAACCTCATGCTGAGCAAGTAAAAAACCTACAACCCCCATCTCTTGGTGAACTAATTACAGAGGAGGAATGTGGACGTAGTGTATCTGCGGTGTATCCTCCCGCAGTGTCTTACTGTCTGATTCCCTCCCTTATTTTCAGTCCTCTACATGGAGTCTCTCCGTCCATTAACAGCTCCTTGAATCTGTGTCAGTCACACAGTCAACACATGGCTTTTTTTTAAGGAGAGCAAGCAGCTGCTTACTCAAGTATTTACCATGTTTGGCATGTTGTAGCCAAGTCTCTCTCTCTCTCTCTCTCTCTCTCTCTCTCCCTCGCTCTCTCTCTCTCTCTCCCTCACTCGCTCTCTCTCTCTCTCTCTCTCTCTCTCTCTCTCTCTCTCTCTCTCTCTCTCTCTTCCTCCCTCTCTCTCTCTCTCTCTCTCTGTCTCTCCCTCTTCCTCCCTCTCTCTCTCTCACTATCCCCACCCCCTCTCTCTCTCTCTCTCTCCTCTCTCTCTCTCTCCCTCTCTCTCTCTTTCTCTCTCTCTCGCTCTTTCTCTCTCTCTCTCCCTCGCTCGCTCTCTCTCTCTCTTTCTCTCCCACTCTCTCTTTCTCTCCCACTCTCTCTTTCTCTCCCACTCTCTCTTTCTCTCTCTCTCTCCCTCGCTCTCTCTTTCTCTCTCTCTCTCCTCCTCGCTCTCTCTCTCTCTCTCTCTCTCTCTCTCTCTCTCTCTTCTCTCTCTCTCTCTCTCCCTCTCTCTCTCTTTCTCTCTCTCGCTCTTTCTCTCTCTCCCTCGCTCTCTCTCTCTCTCTCTCTCTTTCTCTCCCACGCTCTCTCTTTCTCTCTCTCTCTCCCTCGCTCTCTCTTTCTCTCTCTCTCTCCTCCTCGCTCTCTCTCTCTCTCTCTCTCCCTCCCTCTCTCTCTCTCTCTCTCTCTCTCTCTCTCTCTCTCTCTCTCTCTCTCTCTCTCTCTCTCTCTCTCTCTCTCTCTCTCTCCATGTGAGCGTTTGTGCTCTATGGCCTACTTCTTTCAGTCCGTCTCGGGGGAGAGCTGATTAGAGGTTAATATAAACAGACGCTTGACCACAGGGCTCCAGACTGCTGCATTCTGGGATAGCACAAACTGCGTAGAAACGCTGACTTGTGATGGACCCTAGCTATGTGAAAAGGCTTCTGGAGAGAGTGGACGTGTCCTCAGCCGTTCTATACCTCTCTCAGGGTTGCTTTGGGAAGACTAACGTTTACTGCCTCCATTTGTAGTTTTGGCGTTTTTAGTTTGCATTATTCTTCCGCAGTGACCGTAGCTGAAACGTTCTACACCTGACCACTCAATCAGATAAGGTGTCCATGGATAGCTGACCACTTGAAATGCTATTTTAATTCCGACGACTGCCGGGCCGTGATTGGTCCAGTGTCGAGGCCTGGCAGAAATGCGGTCAGTTCTCGAAACCAATTACCACAAACTCACACTGTAATGGTTTGGCAGGCTGGCAAGTTCGACGCTCAAGTGAAATCCTATCTGATTAGAGGCACATGTGTTTGAAGATTGTTAGCCGGAGTTAGATGGAGTGTTAACTAATGACTTTGCTCTTGTTCAAATTGGCCTAATGGCTTTTTAATAGAAGGCTTAAGTGGCTCTTATTTGTAGGAATTACCATTTACATGTCACTGTCAGAACTAGTTACTATCTGCAGAATGGCCTCAGTGCCTGTAGACGTAAAGTCTTTTTATGACTTCATTCCTCACACCTTCGTTTGCAGAAGAATGAGCCAGGGCCCAATTATCTGATTTTCACCTTCCTTTATGCTGAGCCATATGAGCTCATTTGCAAAGTATCTCCTGTAGCTGTTGGTCTGCCCAGTGCTTGTGAACATGTAAGCCATGGGTGAAAGCTTATATCCTTAAACAGTGCCTGGTCAGTGCTACCCGTGCAGAACCTCGTTTAAATAGATGTTTTAACGTCTCGTTTTGTTGGAAACCTTCACTTCCTCCTACATACCCAGAATGGATTAGAGATGTCCTTCATTACAGCACTTTAGAGAGAATCCGATGCACCCTGAACGGTTCTTCTTCAAAATTTGAAATATCATGGCGTCCTTTCTTTACATTCATAGAAAGGCTCTCACTTACAGCCATTCCGGAGTAGTGGTATAATGTTTCTCCCTGTGCTCAAGGTTTGGTTATTTGTCATTAACTAAAGCCATGTGAAAGATGGGTGTACAACCCCCTGAGGATTGTGTGTGTATGTGTGTGCATGTATGCATATGTGTATATATGTATATGTACAGGGGTTGGACAATGAAACTGAAACACCTGTCATTGTAGTGTGGGAGGTCTCATGGCTAAATTGGACCAGCCTGGTGGCCAATCTTCATTAATTGCACATTGCACCAGTAAGAGCAGAGTGTGAAGGTTCAGTTAGGAGGTAAGAGCACAGTTCTGCTCAAAATACTGCAATGCACACAGCATTATGGGTGACATACCAGAGTTCAAAAGAGGACAGATTGTTGGTGCACGTCTTGCTGGCGCATCTGTGACCAAGACAGCAAGTCTTTGTGATGTATCAAGAGCCACGGTATCCAGGGTAATGTCAGCATACCACCAAGAAGGACGAACCTCCACCAGCATCACGTAGTGACCTGGCCACTATCCTGCAAGAAGAATGGCTTAAACTCCCTCTGACCACTGTGCAGGACGCAGTATATGTCATTCCCAAGACCAACTGACGCTGTATTGGCCGCAAAAGGAGGCCCTACACCATACTAATAAATTATTGTGGTCTAAAACCAGGTGTTTCAGTTTCATTGTCCAACCCCTGTGTTATGTGTATGTGTGTGAGTGTGCATGTATGCATCTGTGTATACGCTTATATTTATCTTTTCCAATCTTTTATTTATTTATTTTACCCCTTTTTTTCGCTTAATTTAATTTAATTTAATTTAATTTAATTTAATTTAATTTAATTTAATTTAATTTAATTTAATTATTTTTTGTATTAAAAAACCTATGCAACATAATTTTACTGTTCCCCAATGTTGTTCAATGTCTATGAAAAACTGACAATAAAAAGAAGAAGAAAATAAATAAATAAATAAATAAATAGTTCATAAGTTCATAATTATAATTAATGTACGAGTATGGTTAAATGTTTAGACTTATTTTTTTAACTGCTATGTGCAGAGGATATTCTAAAGATGTTGTCAGGGCCACAGATGATAAGAAAAGAACATTCTTATAGTCCTTTTTCACACACAGGGTGCCGGTGCCAGTGCCAGTACCAGAATCATGAACCATTCAGTGCTTTTCCACCGCAAAACCAAATCGCACCTGATTCTTAACAGGTCCGACACATCCCTGAAACCAGCAGCAGCTCTAGATGTTGTGGTTGGTGTAGCTCAGTGGGTAACACCACTACTCAGGGTGCCATCTCTACGTGTGGGAGACTGGGTGACTATGCTGAGCTACACCAATAAGAGTCCTTGGGTAAGACTCCTAACACTACACTGGCCTACCTGTAATCATTAACCTTGTAAGTCGCTCTGGATAAGAGCGTCAGCTAAATGCTATAAATGTAGATACAGGCATTGTGTTGGGAATCAGTGCAACATTCAGAAAATGTTTTAGGATGTTACTAAGAGCTGAGACGGGACGTTCTCCTGCCTCCAGAAAGAACATTCTGGGAACCAAAAGAACTTCCTGCTAAAACACTAATGGAGCATTACGTTAGAATTGGTCCCTATTCAGAAAGCTGGCTGTCATATGTGTATGAGTGTTTTCCATCCGAGGAAACTGACTGCCTATCTAACAGCTTTACTCTTTCTGGAGCACAGTAATGCACACAGCTCCTTTTAAATGAGTTCATTACTTTCTTAATGATTATGTTAAAACTGTTTATGATTTTATTTTATTTTTTTACATGTGCATGTTGTCCCACTACCACAAGCACCAAGTAGTTACCCGTTCGCTCTCGCACATGACACTGACCTTTAGTGCTTTATTCCAAGATATTCTGGTGGGCCCCACAAATTCTGCAGGATCATTCAGGATTGCAGACCTCTACTTCCCACTTTATTAGGAGTCCCATTTTCTCTGCATCGTTTAATCGTATTTTAAACTCCAGTTTGGGAAGCTCAAGTGCCACAGCTAACATCACAGCTGGTCCCACAAAATGCTCAATTGGCGATAACTCACACGGCAGTGACATATGGACAGGTTATGAGGGAGTAACCACGGCTGGATGATAACTTCTTTTGCTGCGCTTCAGCTGGCCAGTTCTTAGGAGCCTGGATACAATATGAGATATGGTTGGGCATGAGGGCATCTATATACTGCAGCTGCATGGTATCCTGCAGTTTGTATGCCCTCAGTTATTTCTGCTCACTAGTAGGTAGCAGCATCTAGCATCACAGCTGGTCCCATAAATGCTCGATCAGCGATAAATCTAGCATCACCGGCACTTAGAAGTTGACATCAGCAACACAGTACATATTTAGACAATTCAAATAGACTAATATGTGGAGGTATGGAAAGGTTATTAGGGGGTTACCATGTTTGGACTTTTGCTGCAGTTTAGCCAGACAGTTCCTGGGTAGTAGTTTTTGCATCTTTCAACCTGTCAACTTTTCTCCATACATACATACTAGGCATCCTGAGGATGTACTGAGCTCACAGCATTTGGAGAGAAGAACAAAATTCCGGTCTCTGCACAAATACATACACATGTGCTCACCGGGAACAAGGGGAAGTTGCAAAACACCAAGTACTTAAGCAGGAATGCTGGAGGTGTGTGTAGGCGTTAGACTGTTTTGTCTGCTTTTGTTCCAGGTCAGATTCTAGATCACTTTGGTATTTCAAAGCTATACCGGTAAGCTTTTGCCCTGGAGCTTTAAGATGCTGGTAAATGGTAGATTGGTGTTGCATAGTGCAGATAAGCAGCAGGGCAAATGAGACAGCTTATCAGAGGAGGGCGGACGAGGGGAGCAGCGATCGGGAAAGAGAAAGTGACAAAATGAAATAGTAAAGGGGAGGAGGAGGAGGAGGACAAATGACTGGGAGATGAAAAAAGAGAGGGAGTGAAAGAGTGAAGGGGGGTGGGAGGGCAGAGCAGAAAATAAACCATCCTGTAATCACTGAGATGCCCAGAGGAGGAAATGCCTGAGTCTGTAAACAGAGTTCGTGTTATATGGGAAGTCAACAATCAACAACACTTCTCAGAGTGGAGGAGGAGATAACGGCTCAGACGTTTTCTCATCTTCTGCTGTTGCTGTTTCTTGCCCAGTGCCCTTCCTGCTGAATCAGAATGATGTGACCATGGCGAGAGCCCAGTGCTTATATTCCTTCAGTAGGTTCATGTAGGGCAGATTAGAGCAGGGTCCAAACTAATGCAGGGTAAAATTAAAGCTAGATTTTTTTTTTTTAAATACACAAGTCGGCCAAAAGAATAATTGCACACAGAAGGAATTGGAATATAGAGCTATTGGGAAGAAAGATAAAGGTTACCAGGAACAATAAATGATGATTAATTTAGACTGATGTGGGTAATATTTATTGAGCTACACATACAGAAGTCTGTCTCTCAGTATGGCGTTGGGCTGCCAACTTTGCTAGACATCTCAACATGAAGTTGTAGAGGGTCCTATCGGTGTCCTGTGATAATCCATCCTATGCAGTTTGAATATCCTCTCACAGTTCCTTCAGATTTTGCAGTAGGGGTGGATGTGGAGTGACACCAGGCCTTCTGGACGTGTGACGCATGACAACAAACCATCCACACACAGATTTGTCAGTGGTCTCCACCAAGACAAAAGAAGATCCATGGCACCATGCCTGTCATGACACCATTGCAGCTTTGGCAATGTTGACGTGGTGTTAAGGTCAGTCATCATAACGGTGTAGTCCTGTGTTGTGCAGTTGTCTGCCAATGGTATTGGCACTAACAGGATGACTCATGAAGGGCATTACTGCTCATTGAGTATCCGCATCGCAGCTGTTGGTTAGTCAGGTTCAGCGATAAGGCCCGTCCTTGCTTACGTCACATGTGTTGCTGAGCGTGAAACTTGAATCCTTGGCATGTCTCACAATACCAAACCAACCCACCAACCTTCCTTCCTGCTGGTTGTGCAACTACATTAATAACATTGAGTGTATGTGCAGCATTATCTGCACACTGTAAAACAGTTGGATACAAACTTCCTCAAGATTTACCCCAAAGACCACCAAAAATGCCATAAAAGTAACTTCCACTCTAAACGTTTCTCAGTTACTGAATTCTGTGCAGAAGCTACAGACTTCACACTCCTATTTTTTGAATCACTCCTTCCATGGCTGTAATATAGCACTTTATGAAGCATGTAAATCACTCACAGTTAGAGCTAGCCAGGCTAAATTACAGCCTCCACATGGGAGGTTGGTTGTAATGCACTGTTACAGCGAAGTCTCCTTATGTAATTCAATTCAGTTCAACTTTGTCATTACACATGCACAGCATAACGGAACACGTTCAGGCTGCTTCTTTATTGGAACTTTACTGGAGTCCTTGGCAAGGCAATGGAAAACAAACCAACAAAATAACTAGACCACCAATTAGGGCTGTAAATTGGCAAGAACTTGGCGATAGAATGCGTATACAGGGATTACGATTCAATATTGCGAAACTCTAAGCCAGCCAATAAATCACAATTATTAAAACTTCATTTTAGGAGAACTAAATATCATAGTATAAAAACACACCACCGTATGCATCAGTTTGCTGATGAGAATGTTAACTGTGCACTGTGCAAAAGATCATACACAGGTGAACAGCATGGCAATGGGGTGAAGCAAGGGAGGAGCGAGCTGCTGAAGCTAAGAGAGAAGCACATGGCAGGAGAGCACATGAGGACAGGTGAACAAAACAGGGCCAGAGCAAGACGAGGTGTGGCAGTGGTTAGTGTAGCTCAGCGGGTAACACCACTGCCCAGAGTGCCATCTCTACATGTGGGAGACTGGGGTTCAAATCCCGGTCTAGGTGACAATGCTGTGCTACACTAATAAGAGTCCTTGGGCAAGACTCCTAACACTACATTGGCCTACCTATAATATGATTAACCTTGTAAGTCGCTCTGGATAAGAGCGTCAGGTAAATGCCATAAATCCTCCCGCATCATTTCAGAAAACTTCATTTTTGGGAATTTAATAAGTACAGATTCTACTAAATCATAAACAACGTCATGAAAAGATAATAACGGATACATTTCAATTTCGGTCAAAAAACTGACTTTGGGTTGGAAAGCTTATCTGGTTTAAATTACATGAAGTGGTATTTGAATATGTTGTGTCATTATACCAGAATTTCTAGTGACCGCAGCTAGACCCCCTTCTGTTACAATCACAGTACAGTTATGGGGTCATTTGTAGGGTTTGGACCCACTCTGCTTTTGGCTGCTAGTAAACCAGAGGTTCTGAAATTAGGGCTTATTTCTTCATTTATTTATGCACTTATTTATTTCTGAATGACGATGCATTAAAAACAATTGTCTTGGGCTGTGCCTTGTTTACCCCTTGCTGTTTTCCTTGGGACTGTCAAAGTTTGCAGCTTTAGTGCAATTTTGTTTTATTGAAAGTAGTTAAAGCATATTTCTCATGCTGTAAAAGTGCATTAACTGCCCAACACCATTGTGGTTGTCTTGTGGCCCTACTTAAACCCACATCCATTACATTTAACAGCATGCGTTTTTGTCTAACTACCTTTAGAAAGGAGCTGAAGAGAACTTCTTTTCTAATGTCTGTGACTGACTTTGTGGGCTACACCTAAAT
The DNA here is from genome assembly GCA_024036415.1 of Prochilodus magdalenae. Classification (NCBI taxonomy): domain Eukaryota; kingdom Metazoa; phylum Chordata; class Actinopteri; order Characiformes; family Prochilodontidae; genus Prochilodus; species Prochilodus magdalenae. The sequence continues at coordinate 1,224,731 of JAMWET010003982.1, read as the reverse complement.
TAACCCCATCATTGACCTCACAAATTAAACGAAAACTCTTTTAGCTCATTTAGGTTTAAAAAAAAAAATTTTTTTTATTTTATTACAGAATAGCAAAGTGTCCTTCCTTCATCCTGGGGACATTTAGTCCCAATAAAGGACCCAAACATACACGCTCACACACTTCCACACACACACACACACACACACACACTTCCACACGCCTATGTGTGCACTGCGACGCACTGAGGGAATCTGTTCTAGGTTAGCACTCGCTCCTTTTCCTGCTTGGCACACCCAGATTGATTCCACATTTGTGTGGGAGGTGGCCGCAGAGGCCGGGGCCAACGGAGCATGAAGCTGTTTGAAGACCCAAACAAGCTACCACTGACTTCACCGCTGTGACAGTCGTTGCCGTTTGGCCGTGAGCACAGTTTCTCTCAAAACATCCCACTCTGAAAAAAAAGCACGGTAGCATAGTTACTGCATGATGATCATTTCCTGTTTTCCCACTGTGTGTCATATGGGGGTGTAACATATTTTGCAAGAAAGTGCATTCAGATAAACCAGCATACCCCTCACCCCCTAATTCCCCTCGTATGTAGCACCATATGTGGGGGGTCCTGGGAAAACGGTGAAAAGGTGCAAGATTTAGCTGCAAGGGTTTGGCCTGTATTAATGGAACTGTTTGGCCAAAAAGCCGCAGTCGGTCAGCTGGAAGGTGTTTGGTGTGCTGCTTTAGTTTTGCACTGGAGCTAAGAGGCTAACGCAGCTAACAAGTAATCACATAGACCTAGGCTTCATCTCAGTGGTGGACCACATTTACATTGCATTTAGCTGGCATTTAGCTGACGCTCTTATCCAGAGACCTGCAACGCCAGTTGTCTTACAGACAGGCACAGCGTAGTAACTGTGTAGCACAGCATAGCCACCTAGGCTGGGAATCAAACGACACATGAATACTACACAGTATATGCTATGTACAAATTTTAATAGTGAGAGTTCTGCAGGCTAGTACACACAGTATTAGCATACTAGCATCTCCTGTTACTAACAGGAAGTGATGAAGCTTATTTATTTTTACTGGCTGTTCTGACAGATTTAGGTCAACCTCACTTCTCATATGTAATTTCTGGTCCTAACACCACCACAGCCACCATCGCATCACTGTCTACTATTTTTACGAAATGTTCCAGACCTCTGCCTTTTTTTTTTAGGTTTTCCAGATATGAGAAACTCCCCCTTTTCCGTTTCCCATTGCATTATGGAATGATAGTGTCCATCATTACTATATTCAAAAATCGTTTTTGGGTATACTCAAGTTTGGCCGTGTCTCAGTTGTGCACTATACACTAATACTACCCAGTATATACTCTGTACTAATCTTAATACTATGCATTTGTAAGGCTAGCACACACAAATATTAGCACACTGCATCCTTTCTAGCTAACAGGAAGTGAAGAAGAGTGGGGCATACCAAGCTGGCCTCTGAAGGCTGCTTCGGCAGAGGTGTTTATTACAAAACAACAAATAAATAAACACATTGTTTACCAGAATACGTTTATTTTTACAGGCTGTTCTGACAGATTTGGGTTGAACTCACATTTATACACTATTATACATCATGTCTAGTCTTGCCACCACTGCAGCCACTGTCACATCACCATCTACCACTTTTTTTCTGAATTTTTCAGATATGAGAAACAACTGCCTCTACGTGTGCATGGTGGGTTTCTGAGTATAGTCAACTTTAAAATTCATAACTGTACTATATACTTAATGGTATTGGTGTGAAGTATGGAGTATGGAGCCTCACAGAGCTGGAAACATTGCTAGAGGGTCTTGAAAAGCCTGAAGGTAGTTCGTACGTTACCATGTGGCAGTGCTCTGACTGATGACCGTTTCCCCACCCTGCAGACTGAGGCGTGAGTATGCATGAAGGCGTTTTCTTGCGGATGCAGGGTGATTCTGGGGAATTTGGAGCGGTAGTGTTGTGCAGGCGGTCACACAGGCGGCCTTTGTGCGCTGGCCCGGCTGAGCGGGGCTCCATCAGGGCAAGCCGCACACAGCCTGGCCTGGAATGCTAGGAATGGAGAGGCTGGCTACAGTTGGGCCCGTATGAGGCCGGAGAGGTGGGGCAGTGGTGTTGGTTTAGAGAGATGTGGAGGGGAAGCTTCACGTTTATGTTTAGCTGTGTAATTGACACACGGTGACTGAGAGCTTGCTGTTGTTTGTTTCGGGTTTCACTGGACTTTGTCCGCTTTTGTTACAGTGCGGTAGGCAGAGTGCTTTTTTATTAACACTTACATTTATAGATCATATTAACATTACACATTTACATCATTTACATTACTACATTACATTTACATTACTTATTACCACGGCAACATCACCCAAGACTGCAACGGTGTTGTGCCATGGAGTGTCATGGAGTGAATGGCAGTGGGTCATCTTCAGTGACGAGTCCCGCTTTTGTCTTGGTGTAGATGACTAATGAATCCATGTGTGGGGGCACCGTGGCCTCCCACCCCTACCACGAAATCTGCAGGATTATCACAGGACACCATGAGGAACCTCTACAGCTCTGTGTTGAGACATGGTGCCCGATGCCATACTGAAAGACACTACTTCTGTATGTGTAGCTCAATAAATATTGATCACATCAGTCTAAGTTTATCATCATGTATTGTTCCTGGTAACCTTTATCTTCCTTCCCAATAGCCCTGCAATCCTACACATCCTTCTGGGGGCAACTATTTTTTTTGATGATGTGTGTCTATCAGCCTGAAAGCCACAGTAAAACACAATGATTGGGCCTCAGCAACCGTTCTTAGGAAGACATTTCAGCCCACAGATCCTGACTTTCACAAGTGTGTTCTTATTTGGGGTTTGTTCTTAGGTAAGAACAGAACCTGCAGACACTCAAGAGCCCAAAGGTACGAACAGTCCTGAGGTTTAGGATCACTTGTGTGATCTTGTTCTAGCATACGTCAATTTGACGGAAGCATCTCTAGGATCCTCCTTGGACGTTGATACCACTTTGAGGGCAGTGAAGGGATTGGCTGTGCACATCTGTCTGAATTTATTTAGCTTCAGGAGCCTGGATTATTTTTCTTTCATGCATTTCTGTCTTTGCTAGTCTGCAATACAGAGATCAGCTCTGTTGTTTGAAAGTGATCTTTGGGTTTCAGAGGGCCAGTCTGTGGTCAGGAGAGAGAGAGTGAGAGTGGCAGAAAGTGCAAGACAGTACTACACTCTGGATTATGTCCTGTTGAAACTTGGATCTTGTTCAGCATATGTGGTCTTTACTATACAGTTGGGATGCTGCAAAGTATTTGCCCCACATTTGCCCCCCTTACCTGGGGATAGCTCTGTTTTTAGCATATTAGTCCCACTATATGTTTTACATTCTCGTACATGAGAAAAAACTAAACACAGGCTGTTTAATGATCATTGAATGTATCATCATGAGCACGGACCTTTTTTAAGGAAAGCATGGTCTGCAGTTCCTTAGAAGTTCATCTGGGTTCTTTTGTGACTTCCTGGATGAGTCGAGGAATGTTCATGGAGGAATTTTGGATGGCCATTCACTTCTGGGATAATTCATCACTGTTCCGAGTTCTTTCTCCATTTGATAATGGATGTGGTTCGCTGGAGTCCCACAGCCTTACAGATGGCTTTGGAACTCTTTCCATACATTTCAGTGACTTCGTTTCTCTTCTGGAATTCCTTTTCGGGTTGCCGTGTTGACTGCGGCTTGTTGAGACCTTTCAGCCAGTTCTGTCTAAGTGGTGTTTAGATTTGGCAGGCCTGAGAGTCTGGGTGTGTCTCGTTAAACCTAATGATCTCATTAACTCATAGTTAACTAAGTGTGGTTAATTGTTTGATTGGGTAATCTTTTCGTTGGTGTTTGGTAACAGTCTTCCTTTCCCGAATGTAAGTAATGATGGAATAAATTATAAACTTTATTCAAAACTACATTATATTAAATAAAAAAAAAACTATATTCTGGATTAACTCAGGTTGTCTTTGTTTTCTATAAATTTAGTTATAAAAACTATAAAGTGCAGCAATCATGCAAAAACGGTGGAAAGCAGGATACTTATTCATGGTACTGTCATTTTTAGTAGTATGGTTTGTGTGTACTGTAGTTGTATCTTATTGGTACAAGTCGCTTAGGCTAGAGTTTGTTTCTGGAGTTGTGTGTAGCTTAGGTCCAACTTTTGGTTTAAACCAACTGATAACAGTGAAGTCGCATCATCATGAGAATCGCTCCTTTAAGCTTAACATGTAAAGAAACATGAGATGCGTATTGGCCATTACTCAGACTTATCAGTACTAGGAAAGAGAAAGTTATATTGCATCATATCGTCGCTGTCCAATGAAAAACATGTATCTCCATTTTTTTTATTTTTAGTTTTAGGCATCATTTGAACACCACGGCCGCTGTTGACACTGTGTGAAAATATCATGATGAATGAACCGACAGAAATGGCCCAAAATGACATGGGAAGACGTCTGGTTCCATTGACTTACATTGTCATTCAGTTTGGATTTTGGCCTCTCCTGCAAAGTTGCCATTTTGGAGATACTTGTTTTTCTTTGGACAGCGACGATATCCAGGTATAGTGTTTCTAGATTAACAAAGAATTTACAGATCTGTGTAATATGATAGTATATGTATTCATATTGTGATAAATGATGTCACAATACAATACCAAATGCTTTTCTGAACATATTGTGGATTTCAACTAGAACTAGGAAATATTAAAAATGATACTATATTGTGATAAATGTAGCAAACAATAGAATATACTTTTCTGAACATGTATTTTCAGTATCAGATTGGTTTTTGCTCATTGGTTATGAGTATTAGGAAAGAGTAAGTTGTATTACATCATCTCTAAGCAACAACATAGTGTTTCTGGATTAAGAAAGATGTGCGTGATGTGCTTTTCTGAACATATTGTGGATATCGTCATGGATATACGTGTGGAAGACTGACCAGCTGTGTTATTTTATTAAAGAGGACCATATCAGTCCTGTTTAGCTGGATTTAGTGCAACACAATTTGTATGAATATTAAACAAACCTCACTGTGTTAGCATTATTGATTAATGGTTTTAAATATAGCGCTGCTGGGTCTGTTTTCTCTGTTCCATCTGATCCCTTAAAATCAGATGAATTCCTGAAAAAATACATATTGAATCATATCATGTCTCAGGTTTTATGAAAGTAATATTTCAGAGAAGTCATTGTGAAGTTATTATAAGTATTATAATATAAGTCCCCTCGTACAGGACAAGTGATGGGTTAATTCTAAATTTACTCCCACTGTGTAGTGTTCATGTGCTTTTAGAGTAGTTCCAGTACAATAGCCTTCTCAGCCAATAAGAGTCATGTGTTTTGATTCCTTTCGATTTGAGTCATTAGCTGTGGGTACAGCAGTGAGTAGCTTGCTGAGTGCTGTTGTGTCCTTCCACATCTGGACTCTATGCAGTCTGTAATTACGCTGCTGTTCCGCCTGCTTTCTATATCTGTGCATCAAGGCCTGTGGCTCACTCTCATTTGTCCTTAAACCTGCCCACTGGAACTGGAACACTATTCCCTGTGTGTGTGTGTGTGTGTGTGTGCGTGCGTGCATGTGCGTGTGTGCGCGCGTGTGTGTGTGTGTGCGTGTGTGGGTGTGTGTGCGTATGTGTGTGTGTGTGTGTGTATGTGTGCGTGTGTGTGCGCGTGTGTGTGTGCATATGTGTGTGTGTGTTTGTGTGTGTGTGCGTGTGTGTGTGTGTGTGCATGTGTGTGTGCATGTGTGTGTGTGTGTGCATGTGTGTGTGCATGTGTGTGCATGTGTGTGTGTGTGTGTGTGTGTGTGTGTGTGTGTGTCGTGGAGCTGTGCAGGGAGGGGTTCCAGCTCACTGTGACCTATATATGTTTGTGTGCTTCCTGACCTTCACTGCTAAGAACAATGAAAACTCCCTCCCTTTATAAACTGAGATACAATACCTGCCATATTTGGGTAGCACAAATAACCTGTGGATACTTCATCAGCCGAAGGAATTCAGAGTGGAAACGTAGCCTACAGTTGCAGTAGTCTGAAATCTTCCAAAGTGGTAAACATTGCTGGGGCCAACCTAAAGAACCATGTAAAACTGGCACCCCCATTCCTATCCCTGTTAAGAAGTAGAGATGTTTTCACTATAGATGGGTATTAGTATCAGGCTGGTACCACAAAGTCCTGAGGGGAAAGAATTTTGGATCCAGTCCTGTAACAAATCTGTGTGTAATGATATCACACAGCTAATATCAACTCACACAGGACTGATTTGTTACAGGACTGAATCCAAAATTCAATAATATATATTATAGTATATAGTATATATATATATATATATATATATATATATATATATATATATATATATATATATATATATATATATATATATATATATATATATATGTATATAGTGTTTTAATTAAAAATGGCTCGTTTTAAAAGAGCAATATGTGAGTGAATATGTGAATATTTTTTAACACCTTTTAAAATGGTCAAAGGTCATTTAGAAATAAAAATGCTGACATTGTGTTAAAGATGTCTACATATCGTGCTGCAGCAATATCTACCGAAGTTAGCATGCTAACCAGCTAGCCCTGGCCCTTCTTGTCACGTAATGCCACTTTGTACTTCAAAAGATGACAGTAAGTCTCTGTACTGTTGAGTCGAATGAGTCCCAGCATGAGAGGATGAAGTGGTAGTGCTGCCGCCCCAGCTCTAACTTCTAGTTAATCATGCTGAAGGTTCTGCTCCTGGTTAGATCATTAAGTAACAGGTGGCTAAAGAAAGAAGAGTGAACGCAATGATGGCTGAAGCTCTTGGCAGGAACAGGAGTGATACAAATACAATCAGAACATCACTTTCCACCTCTGGAGACCATGTTGGTGAATAAAGGGATAAGGTTTGATGCTAAGCTTGGAGCGTTTCTACTAAACTGGATGTAATTGGAGGGGAGGAGGCGAGACTGTGCATTTCCTCCTATCCTTTATAGTATGAGCTCTATAGGTTGTGGCATTTTAGAAATTCCTCCTTTAAATTTTCATTACCGTTTTCTAACCTCTCTTGGTCCATTAGAATTAAATATGCTTATTTATTATTTTGGGGAACCTATTATGCTAATTTTCAGTGTTCATAATTTTGTTTTCGGGGTCTACTAGAATAGATTTAAATGCTTCATTTTACATGCTACGTTTTTTTATTTACTGGCCAGTTTATCGATATTCAAGGATTCAAGGAGACTTTATTGTCATTCGCATCACATGTGGTACATGTGGTGGAACGAAATTGTGGTACCCAGAGACCCAGTTTCACCCAGACAAAAAGTGAGTGTGCTGGGTGAGTGGGGTCCTTCATGATGCAGGTAGCCCTCTTCCTGCATCTGGAGGTGTAGATGTCCGTGGTGGTGGGGAGGCTGACCCCGACAGACCTCTGTGCAGCCTTCACCACCCTCTGCAGAGCTTTCCTGTCTGCAGCAGAGCAGCTTCCGTGCCACACGTTGATGCTGGAGCATAGGACGCTCTCCACCACACATCTGTAGAAGGAGGTGAGGATCGAGCTCCCGAGCCCAGCTCGCCTCAACCGCCTGAGGAAGTAGAGCCGTTGATGTTCCCTCCTGACCAGACTGGAAGTGTTGTTGCTCCAGGTGAGGTTGTTGCTCAAGTGAACACCCAAGTACCTGTAGTTGGAGACCACTTCCACCACAGACCCTTCGACATGCAGGGGGAGGTGGGCAAGTCTGCCCCTTCTGAAGTCCACAATCATCTCCTTGTATTATTAGGAAAGAGAAAGTTGTATGGTGCCTTCCCTAGGTAAAACTACAGTGTTCCACCATTAATTAAGAACTTACATAAATAAACAAACAACTAATAAATAAATAAGTAAGTTTTCCTGTGCCAAAAGGCGAAGCAACATTACATTTGAACTACAGCTGGTCAATATGACAATATAAATTATTATCTTGATAAATGATGTCACTATACAATACCATATGCTTTTCTGAACATAGCCAGTAGAATGCTGACCAACTGTGGATTTCATCAAAGCGGACAAAATCAGCCCCGTTAAATTGGATTTAGTGCCGCACAGTATGTATGGATATTGAATAAATCTCACTGCAATATAATAGGTTAGCCACATCACCAACCTGACCACTGTTTACACATAACAGCGTTTTACCTCATTCACAGCGGAAACAGGAGCGAATTAGCAGCAGCTTTTAGGGCCAGGCTTCGCTGATTTGGGCCCTTCCAGAAAGCAAAGTGACCAAATGAATGTCTGGGCACCAGAAATACATCAGTCACATCAGAAATACATCAGATCATGGCATGTAGGTTATGACACCCAGACTTGAATCACTGCAAGAAGCTGTGGAGTAAACAGATTTGCAGTTAGGGAAAATCGCTGCCTTTGAAATTGACTGAAATTGACCCGTTGTTAACCCGTCTGAATCAGATATCGTCAGCTTCAGACGGGTTAACAACGCATCATTTTACTGGCCAGTTTTAATCAGTACATTATGACGGTCAGCCAGGAGAGTGTGTGGGAACCTTGTCACGACTGAAAAGCAGTGACTAAAGCTCAGTATGTTGTATGACCGCAGCCCGTGCTCTTTTGACCTCCTTTTACCGTAAGTGGTAGAACTCTGGCTTTTTAAGATCCATCCAAAGCACTTGTCTCTGATAGTTTTCCGCAGCGCTCAGCCAAGGAATGTGTGAAGTGTTTGTGTGTGAGTGAGGGAGGGAGGAAGGGTGTCCTACAAGTGGGATATTGTTGAATTCAACTGTAGATTTATTCACCGCACAAACCTTTTTTCCTTTTTTTGTGCACATTAACCTCACCAAATCGACAGGTCATCATTTTCCGGTGCCATGGACGCTGCAAATGTTCTAATACAGGTTCAGATATTTACTACGGGTCAGAGTACACTCATCATCAAAAAAAGTTGCACCTAGAAGGAATCAACCGACAAGAATGAAACTTGGTGGGTGGGTTTGACATTGTGAGACATGCGAATGATTCAAGTTTCATGCATGTGACGTAATCACTATACCAGACTGACTATATAAGGTTGTCCTGTTGCGTGTGCTTTCCATTCTGACTCATGCTGATGTGTTGGTAGCATCCTTTGCCAGTCACGGATGCCCCGGCCAGTAGCTTGATAGGGGTCATATTGTAGGGCTCCAGTAAGCGGGATGGTCTTATTGATGTATTGCACACCATACCACTCATGCAGATACCATTATAGCACGCAGTTGCCAGCAGCGGATAGACGAGGGCAACCATCATGAGGGATCTGAGAGACCTACACAAACCATAGATAGGGAATCAATGAGCACAGTTGCCAGATGGATGCACTGCACAGGACTACATGTACACAGACCGCCCTTAACACCATGTCACTGTCACTCCACCTACACCCCACCACACAATCTGCAGGAACTGTTTTAGAATATTCAAGCTGCATGAGATGGATTATCACAGCACACCATTAGGAACCTCTACAACTTCATGCAAAGACGTCTGCATGCTGCATTAGCAAACATGGAGGCCCAATGCCATTCTGAGAGACACTACTTCTGCATGTGGAGCTCAATAAATATTCCCCATATCAGCCTAAATATATTATCATTTATTGTTCCTAGTAACCTTTATCTTCCTTCCCAACACCACTGCAATCTGAAACGTCCTTCTGGGTGCAGCTGTTCTTTTCCTGATGAGTGAATATAATAACAGATTGGAAAAATCAAGTTATTAATAAATAAAAAAGGGGATGAAGGGACAGAAATCACTGCAGTATTGCTTCAGCATTAAAACTGTACACAGTTCTCAATTCCTCCACCTCTTTCACTTTGGAGTAATTCATTGTGCCTAATAAATGACCGGATAATTGATTTCCTTCTTGGACCTGCTGGCCACAGTAACTCTGTCAAAATATTGTGTGTGTGTGTGTATTTGAGAGAGAGAGACAGAGAGAGAGAGACTTGAGGGAATGAAAGATGGAAACTGAAATTTTCCTCTCTTTTGTGAACTCCTATTATGCATACTGTGCATATTTCATTTCCAGTCAAAACAGCCATTAGGCACAAGCTATCCAACCATACTGTATTTATATCAAACCGTCCAACATTTCATTCATCGACACTTTGCTTTTATGCACTCTAGTGAACCATTAACACTTCTATCCTTCCGATTTTAATATCCACAAGTTCTAACTGCACCAACCCAACCAAGAAAAACACGGTAGACCATGTTTGTGTTTTCCTGCCAAAACACATCCACTTTAACTCAGGTAGGGCTTGTTACCTAGCGGAGTAGTTGGATCAGGAATGTGGGAAGCACACTCAAATGTGCAGGGCATAGGGTCCTAGTGGACCAGGGTTCTACTAGGTCCTTTTGGCTTTTTGGGAGGAGCCAAAGCCATCTAAAGCCAGTCCATCAGATAAACAGTACAGAGAGATGAGAAAATCAACCTCCTCTCTTTCTTCAGAGCTAAAAACGTCCACGGGAGTTTCTGTCCATCCTTCCACTGTGAGAAGACACCTCAGCGTTATGTGTAGAACCTAACTCACATTTATGGACTTTAGCAGACACTCTTATCCAGAGCCCGTCTGTTTCCTATCTAGTACAAGAAGGTTAGAGTCTAAAACTCACCTTAAGCTCAGACGCTGCCCAAACAAGGGCCAGAGGTAATACCTAGGAAGAAGAATACAGAGTTTAATACAGCAGGAGTGCACTACCTAGCATACCTAGCCAGGGCTGGTACCAAATGAGGAGGAGAACCTCAGCTTGAGTGCAGTCCGAGGCATGTCAATCTATACCTCAGTTAGTGCTCACTTAAGTGCTGCACAAACAGATGGGCCTTTAGTCTCCGTTTGAGGATGGTGAGTGAGTCTGGTGTTTGGACAGCCAGTGGATGTGTGTTTCACTAGAAAGAAAGAAGAGAGACAGAGAAGAAGAAGACAATTTGCAGTAGAATTTTGGACATCTGTGATGTAGCACAAACTTTTTGGACTGATGAGTCGACATTCGCATTTGCTTTGCTTGGATCTTCAGAAGCAGAAAATGCGACCAACTTCTGAGACTGAACTTTGAGGGTGTGGAAAACCACAACTTTAGTCTTAATGGCCAGTAAATGCTCTATGGAGCTATCTCAGGTATCCCATATGCTTTATCAGTCAGGTTTGAAGAGTTTCACCGTTTTACTGGTCCTTTGAAGTTTGCTCAGCCCTGGTTCTTTATAATCAGCACATTTTGCCCAGAGAATGTATGAAAACAAACACACAGACACACACAGATGCCTAGCATAGCATATTCATTGTGCATGTTGTTTTGCAGATGCAACAGTTGGAGTCGCAGGTCTTGGAGGCAGAGCGACGTGCCTATGAGGCCAACCAACAGGTAGGTACTGATACAGGTCTTGTTTCTTATCGTGTGTTTGTGTGCCCATTGCACACAGTGCTAATACTCTGTTAGAGAACCTCCTGTCCTTCATTGAGTTTCTAACCAGAACTGTCTTAAACTATATTTAAAATAAAGTTATTAGTGAATATAGTGTCACTTTTCAGTATTTCAGGTGTTCAGTCTTGGCCTTTATTATAGCGTCCACTCTTGTCAGGGAGAGACTCACTTTTTAAATCTGCAGGGCTATTTTTCCACACCTCCACACACTTCTGACGAACCCAAACATGTTCTGGGATGCTGTGTGCAGCAGCCAGTCCATCGTTCTGAGAACAACAGCAGCTTCTTTGTTGAATACTTATGTCTTGTATCTTCACAGTTGTGCGTTCAGGGTTGTTATCCTGCTGTAGAATTAATGAGTACCCACCCGGACCTCCTCCAGACAGCACTGTGGGATGTATTAAAGTTTATGTCTTCAATCAAAAGTAACTCAGCAGCTCCAGATGTGGGTGACTTGCACTGATGCGCCTCACCATGCCTGAGTGATGATTGTATACATCATTACTGTCTTCTGTTACGTCCAAGGTTTTTAGATTAAAGGCCTAATCACGCCAAGTGCGATTTGTATTGAGGTCTCCCTAAGTGGTCTAAACACTCCGGGGCCCATCCCATTCTACAGTATGAGGATCGGAGCCTCATACAGGTGCTGAAGCCGAGCGAGTGATGCTGCTGGTATTCCTGTAGGTCAGTGAAGGAGTTAAAGGCTCTGTCTCTGCTGGTCGCTCCTCTCATTTCAAAGGAGTGAATAAACTGCGGTTGTACAGTCACTGTAACTTTACTCACCGTCATTCTCTTTCAGCACCCCCACCATATTTACATTCACCCCTGCATTTGCAGAGGCACATTTGGTTGGGCTAGAACCATTACAATGGACAATGCAAATAGGTTTTCATACGACCTTACTACATGTCTAAAGCTGCCCCAAGGTTGTAGTGCTGGTTCTGTTTATTCTGTTAGGGTTATTATACATTACATGTTTCAGCTTTTTATCTGACCCTGGTGAATGAATAGCTGGAACCAGCAGGAAGTTGAATAAGCACAAAGGTAACCTCTGACTTTTGCTCAGTGCTGTGTATCCAGGTTCTTGTTTGTGTGTGTTGGGCTTGTATCCATAAGGTACAGTGGATGGAGGAGCGTCTGAAAGCTGCAGACGTGCAGTCTGGTGACTCTGAGCTGAGGCTGTTCAGACGCTGTCAAGACCTGCAGGCTGCTTTGCAGGAGAAAGAGGAGCACATCACTGCACTGGAGCAGCAGCTGGAGGAACAGGTCAGTACCTCACTTGATCACCCAGGAGCAGGACTGTTTACACTCCTCACAGAAACAAAACCCAGCCTGTCTTTCCTTTCTCTTATCCTTCGTTTCTCCAGTATTTCTCTTATGCTCCTTTTCTCCAGTCTTTCTCTTATCCTTCTTTCTCCAGTATTTCTTTTCTGTGTTAATCCTCTGTCAGCACCACTCTGTTAGAGCTCCTGGGTCTTTAAGCTCCGCCTCCCTATGAGCCCTGTGTGCCTGAGTGACATCGTGCTACAAAGCTCTGTCCCCACACTGCTGCAGCTATTCTTAAGCAAGACAGCGAGAGTGGCTCTTACTGTTTTAGCTCTCGGTGTGTCAGGTGAGGGCGAGCCAAGCTTACCAGGAGTAGAAAGTAAGGACTGTAACATCACCTTGTAACAGGGAAAAGGGCTGGAATGCCAACAAGGCGCTTCTGTTGTGAGATACTTTATAACATTGCAGACCTGGAGCGTCTTATAATTAGGTCCACTTTAAGACTTATATGTAATTTATTAATTTTTTTATTTTTTTATTAGTCGCCCTGTATTTTGCAGTCATGTAAAGACAGCATGATTTGAAACACTCCTTATGACTTGTAAGGGTATGGGTGGGGTTGAAGTGGTGTAGGCTGAATTGCCTTATAAATGTAAATGCTTCGATTTCTGTTAGACATCACTTAATGATTTAAGTTAGATTGGATTCATTTGTCAGCCTAATTTTGATATAGTAAAAAGCGAAAAAAAAAACAACTTCAGGCTGGAGTTTGAGGCTATTGTTCAAAGTCTGTTTTCAGGTTGGCTATACCTAATTAATTGGCTTATAACAAGTTGGACCACTGAAACACTGTTTACAAATCAATATCAAATCACTTTTTTTGTCACATCACATTTTCACAGGTGTGAAGGTGAGTGAAACACTTAGGTGCGTAGTCCTTTACAGTACATAAATACAAACATGTAAATTAGACAGTAATATATACAACATTAAGCAATAAAATCTCTGTTTATACTAATTTACAGTTATGAATAAAAGTTATGCACTATATATAGTGCTATAATGTGCACATCTGCATATATCATAGTTTTTATTCATAACTTTTATTCATAACTGTAAATTAGTATAATTTAAATGTAAATTATAGCAATATATATATATATATATATATATATATATATATATATATATATACACAACAGATATACAATATGAATGGAAGATAACAGTAGGTCAGTCTATATGTGCAAGTATAGTATCCTAATGTAAAGTGCAGAGCGATGATTGTCCATGGCGATCATTGTTTAGCTGGTTTACAGTGCATATATGGAAAATATGGTCTGAGGAGTGAATGATACAGTATAAAACTTAAAAATTAATAAATGTATGTAAGTCAGTTGTGTTGTTTCAATAAAGTGAAGTGAATTGTGTGTGTTTGGTCAGTGTAATCTTGTTAAGGAAAACTAAACATCTTTCCTATTGGCTGTTTTTATTATCAAAATGCATATTGATCTACAGTTTTAACTTACTGTTGTCTTTTCCCCCTGGCCTACCCTCTTCCACTGTGTGTGCTACATTCTTAAATTCCACAGTTACCTGCCTCGCCTCAGTAGTGTTGGCTGTAGGTGAAAGTTACCATACACCCTACTGCTGAGTGTAATTGTATGACAACTTAACAGCACAGTAGAAACTTAACAAAGTATATAGATCTAACTTTAACCTAACTTCTTCTACTCTAATCAGTGTAACATAACCACATTAAGGTGAACATGGTTAATATGTAGAAATGTTCTGTCCAGTTTTTAATTATGTTAAAAAGTATGAGTACATATTGTTTAAAAGAGCATCTTAAAAGCTGCTTGGAACCACTTGGCATGAGATGCATTAAAATAGCCCATTCAATTAATTAGAACCTACTTGAATCACTTTAGTTATGTAAGCTTTAAATCCCTTGTTGATCCCACAGTGGGGAAATTTAGTCTTCCGCATTTAACCCATTCATGAAGTGAAACACCCACATACACGCTTACTAGTGAACACACTTACCTGGAGCGGTGGGCCGCCCTATCCACGGCACCCGGGAAGCAGTTGGGGGTTAGGTGCCTTGCTCAAGGGCACCTCAGTTGTTACTGTCAGTTCATGGAATCGAACCGGCAACCCTCCGGTCACAAGGCTGGTTCCCTAAACTCCAGCCCACGACTGCCCCCCTTTACATGATCAAGTATTTTAAAAGCTACTTAACACAGCTGTGTGGTGCCGGTCGGAATAACATTTTAAGCACATTCACCATTCAATTTTATTGAGTGTAGGAGGGTTTATATACTGTATCTAATTATTATAATAAAAAATGATAATGTGGTTTTCCATCATATGGGCCCTTTAAATCTTTGCTAGGATTTAGGATTGTTACTGGCATCTGCTTGAGTACAACAGTCAACAGTTATTTCCAATACATTTCAAGCCTTTGATTCTTTCCTTTGATTTTTTCCTTTATGGGAAACTAATTCAACCCTTTCTGGGGAAAGGTGTAACTGTCAGTCAGCCAGTTCTCATTCAAACAACTGCTGAGATTACAGATGCATTAAAACCGTGTTCCTGTCCAGGCATCTCTTTCTTTCTTTGAGATTAGACCTGACTGTGGTATCTGAAGGAGATGTTTAAAGCTGCAGACATACAAGTATCATCTATAAAGCTCTCCTCGGTATGTTCAGAGGGCTCAGACAAATCCAAGGAATTTGTTGAGCTTTAGTAAAGTAATGTTCATGGGTGTAACTGGCCAGAGGCCTAATTCTCCTTCACTCCTACAGAAACAGAGCCGAATCCAAGACGCCAAGACTGTGGAGGAGAAAGCGGCCAAGATCAAGGAGTGGGTGATGCGGAAGCTGAATGAGGTTAGTATGTAAGTGCGTGTGAGCGTATGTGCGTGTCTCTGTTCCTCAGTGTTGTATCTGATTTCCTTGTGGATTTAGTTTGAAGCAGAAAATGCCTCCCTGAGGGAAGCGAACCAGCAGCAGGAGGCTCAAATACTGGATCTGAAAAGAAAGATTCAAGGTATGATTGCATGAACACAGTGCATTTGGACACACCTGGCATGCTGACGTTAGTTACTTGACGCTTTGGAATCTGCCAATTTTATCCTCCACCTTTGTAAATGCAGGATTTGCATTTGAACAAGGAACAACAGTTTAAGTTTCATGGTATGTCAGTTCTATGTACTGAACTTATTCAACTATGACAGTGTTAATCCATTGTTCCATTCTATGCTATTCCATAAAGCTATGTAAATCTAAAGGCTTATGCTTCTATGAGTAACAAGTCAGAAAAGCCAGTATATTGGCCAGCCAATTATTTTCATCTCTACACAATGTGTGTTATTTTCAGTTTTCACTGTCAGTCTGAAATATGAGAAAAGCCTTTTATGAGTAGGTGTGTCCAGATGTTTACTAGTACTGTAGTTCCCAGGCTTACTCTGAATTGGCTGTCGTTTACAGTAGTTCCTTACCTAAGCTCGATTATTCATGTGTCAGTCCTGGAGCAGGCCATCGGACCCCACACCAAACCTGGAGAGGCTCAGCGGCTCAGCAGCCTGACCTTCGGCTGCTTCCAGGTCCGAGGGAAGAGCCTTCAGGTGATGACAGGCCCAGTGCCAGCTCAGAGGAGTGACAGCGGCCTCTGTGCGCCCCACACGCGCAGGAGACCTTCTACAGGTCAGACACATCATTACTGCAGAAGATCTTAAATTCAGTGTGCATCAGAAATTACATTACAGTGACCAGGGTCATGAACTAACCAGGTCAGCTATGTCAGATGTTAGATTTAGATGGTCCTGTGGAGGCCCTGACCATTAAAGAGCAGGGTAACAATGTATACAGAGAAAAGATGGACTACAGTCTGTATTTGTAGAGCTATAAAGTGCTCCTGTGTGGAGATGTTAAAATGGACAATGAGCGCAGATACTTGGAGGTGCAGATACCGAGGAATGGAATAACCCTGGTTTCCTGTTTTCCTTTGCAGACCATGCCATTAAACAGACTCCTGAAGCTGAGAATGGGATTGCTGGTTGTAGAATAGAATCAGAGGAGGTGAAGGAGGGTAAAGCTGTGAGTGACGCTCTGTCTCGTGACGTCTCCTCCATCCTGTCCAGTGCTGCTTCTGAGAGTGAGACGGCTGCGTGCAGTGGCCTGGAGCTCAGCCGTCCCACTAGCGAAGCCTACCTGACCGCCTCAGACGACAGCAGCTCGCTCTTTGATGATGACATGCAGCGGGCAGATCGTCCGTCTTTCTGTCTCCCAGGCCCTGACAATTCAGCCGAGATCAAAGCCTGCCAAAAGGTAGACCTCGAGGACGTCTGCTCAGATGAGCTGAATAAGCGCTTCCAGTCTCAGTGCCTTAATTCCTCATCCTCCTCCAGCGAGGCCAACACCCCCAGCCCCATCCTGACCCCAGCGCTCACGCCAAAGAGGCCCACACCCTCCCAAGACACCCAGGACACGCCTGCTTCCCCCAAGCAGCCTCGACTGCGAACCCCCAACACCTTTAATGTTAGCTTGTCGCTAGCCAAGAAGCACCTGAGCCAGCCTCAGCTGAGCAGTGAAGCGACCCACGGAAGAAGCCGCAATGCTATCAGCATGTTGCGCCCGTTGAAACCCCAGGAGACTGACCTGGACCAGGAGCAGGAGATGGAAACCAGTGAAGGGTCAACTCAGGCCTCACCAGTGGAGCAGACGATGTCTGAGGCTCCGGCTGCTGCACAAGGAAGCAAGCCTCCCACCCCTCCACTGCACAGGTTTCCCTCTTGGGTGAGAACCGGACCTAAAGACATGCATCTCATGATTTCTTCTGTTTGCACTGGCTAGTATAGGCTACATTAGTCAGTATATAGATATACACACTGTCCAATCAGAGTCTAGTCTTATCTGCAAAGAGCCAGTGGAGTTACTGTTTATTATTAGGAGGTCAAAGTTTTTACATATACCCATAACGATTTATTATGTTTAGTTGTATAGTGTATTATTCAGTGACTGGAAGAAAAGCATGCTTATGTCATGTGACTAACAAGTAATGGAATATCAAATCCCACCAACTAACATTGTACAAGTAATAAGTCTATATATATATATATATATACATATATATATATGAAATGTGGTGGGTATGTTTAACACGCTCAGAGGCCAATGTGGCATAAGCTAAGACGGGTCTTATCACTATACCTGACTGACCCAACAGCCATGACTGTGGACATTCAGCAAGCATTGACGCCCTCCATGAGTCATCCTGTTAGTGCCAGCACCATTGGCAGACAGCCGCACAGCTTAGGACACATCAGCATCTCCATAGTGTGGCGCCACACTGTCATAAAGTGACTCAGAATGGCAGCGGGTCATCTTCAGTGACCAGTCCCGCTTTTGTCTTGTTGGAGACCGTGTGGAGGCACCATGGTCAGCACCAAGATGAACATGTCACACATCCGGAGGACCTGGTGTCACTCCACCGCCACCCTTAATACATAATCTGCAGGATCTGTGTGGGAATATTCAAGCTGCATGGGATGGATTATCACAGGACACCATTAGGGACCTCTACAACTTCATGCTGAGTCGTCTGGCATTTTGTGTTAGTAAACATGGTGGCCTGATGCCATACTATGAGACACTACTTCCTGATATCAGTCTAAATTGATCCTCATTTATTATTCCGGGTTACCTTTATCTTCCTTCCCAATAGCACTGCAATCCCACACTTCTTTTTGGCTGCAGCGATTCTTTTGCAGATGAGTGTAAAATTACAAATGCAAAAGACTGTTCAAAATACACAATTATTATTTCTCCTACATTTTAAATATTGTTGTCTTCTCAGGAGAGCAGGATATACGCAGTGGCTAAGTCTGGAATTCGTGTGTCGGAAACATCTTGTGCAGATGTAGCGAATAAAGGTACACCATGGGTTTTTAACGCTGTCTTATTTTGCCTCACTCTTAATGCAGTTTTATTTTCAGTGCTTCTGTATTTGTTTGTCGTATACAGTCATATGCCAAAGCCCAGTCTGAGCATGTTTAATCGAATTACATTTTTATCTGATTGGGATTAAAATATTGGAAATAAACTCCACTTATTTCCACTCAACAAAACATGGCATTCGGCTATACATCTGCATTCTCATTATCCCTCAAAGCCCACAATGCCACCTCTCATCACATTCCCCACCTATGATAAATGCTGGTAGATGAACTTGGTTCAAATAAAGTGTTCCTCAAAGTGCACCAATACCGATGGTTTCCAAACTGGTCCTCAAGGACACCCTGGTGGTCCTCATTTTTGCTCTCCCCATAGGAGTTGGGATCAAGCAAAACTGTGGACTGTGTAGAGGGACCTGAGGACCAGTTTGAGAAACTTTGTGTCTGCCCTTCAGGCTTTAATAAGCATAGTGGGCTCTGTCTAAGGTCTACCTCTGTGTGTGTCTGTTCTCATCTCAGTCCTGTACTCTTTACCCAGACTCCTCCCACCCACCCTCATACCCTGCCTTCATGCTCTACACATCTCTCATCTACAGGAACATAACCACACCTGTCTACAGCACAGTCAAAGGGGTAGGTGTGGGATGCAGAGCCAAGTGCTGTTAAGAATTTGATACAGATGTGCATGTGGTCTTCTGATACTGTTTTCTCCTGTAGAGGGCGACATTGCACAGCAGTAGTCAGTTGTCAGAGGAGTCATCCAGCTCCGAGGAGGATGAGAGTTCAGAGGATTGTCTCTCAAACTCAGGCGAGGAGGAGACCAGCTCATACACCTCTGGCTCCATCTCCGGCAAGGGCAGCAGCCATGATAGCCCGCGCTCTCTCAAGAGAGGTACACACTGTCCAGTCTGTGTCCAGTCTCCTCTGCAAAGAGCCAGTCGTATAGTTTTGGGAGATTTTTGTTGGAACGTATCAGGAGCTCACAGTTCATATCACAGATACTAATAACCATGTATTATATTTGTTTTTTGTGTTGCGTCTTATTCACTAACTGCAAAATATTTAATATTAAGGAGACTTGAGGATTGTTTAACTATAACTGGAAAGGTTTCATAAACTTATATAAACCATTAGACGTATGACTGAAACCTCCACCAACGTGAATTACAGTTGTGATGATTGATTTGGCATAGAATAGACAAGTTCCTGGATGTACTCCACATCGATGTCCAGCCACCCTTGCATAAAAGGATTTTGCAATTGGTCCAGATTTGGTAGATGCTTTCCCTGGCACAATTCTGAGGAGCATTTCTTGTAGACTGGGATTTTAGCCACTGCTGGTAGACCTGTATGACCGTACGCTTCCATACACCTGCAGATTCAGCTACTTCCTTCACACTATAGTCTTTGGCCACGCCCAAATGCAGTCACTCCTTTTAGCCAATCATTAATCTGCTTTGGAGCCAACTTCCACACATGGAACGAGACCTTCACTGCACCGTAGCACTTCTACAAAATCTATAATTCCGATCACTCACACACCGCAGGTATTTCTAGCCCCATTATCCTTACGCAGCGCCATCTGCAGGAACCTGAAGTTACTACCACCTTAAAACATGCTGGGTGACTCGTTCTATCGGTGAGCTTACACACATATAAAATATACAGAAACCACACCTCGTTTATTTAATGTCCAGTCAAATCATCCATTAAGTGCAAGATATTCTTTATCAGCAGGTATTCAAACAACAATAAAGAAAAGTTGTAGATCAACAAAGTAGCTTCTGACATTATTGGTGCTTCATTGAGAGGATTTCCTAAAAATGTTATCAGGCAACTATAAGTCCATCAGCCAAAACATGCTTATCACCGGCTTTCTCAAAACGTCTTTCTTTCTCTTCTGCTGGCTCAGCTGTGTCCTTGTCCTCTATGGCGTCTGAGAGTGACTACGCCATTCCGCCGGATGCCTACTCTACTGATACAGAGTGCTCCGAGCCTGAGAACAAATTACCAAAGACCTGCTCATCCAGCAGTGACAGCGGCAAGAGCGTACGTAGCACATACACATGCAGGCACAGTCATGTTCCTCCAATTTGCTCACAATTAATCATAATGTTGTGTATGCCCAGGAGCCAATGGAAAAGTCTGGATACCTGCTAAAGATGGTGAAGACCTGGAAGAAGACGTGGAAGCGCCGCTGGTTTGTCCTGAAAGATGGAGAGTTGCTATATTACAAGTCACCGGTCAGTCTTGTGTGTACATGTGATGTAATTGCTCATGGTTCATGGCTGTAATGCATGGTCAGGGACTCCTGTTAAAGTCCCAAATGATTTTCTGATATCTCTTATGTAGAGTGACGTCATCCGCAAACCTCAAGGCCAGATTGAGCTCAGTGCTTCCAGCACCATTGCCCGTGGGGATGGCAAGCAAATGCTTCAGGTACCGTCTCAATGTCATTGTCCACATGGAAGGAAATGCTGGCGTGTTTGTGTGTGTAATTCTGAGTGTAGTTGTGTGCTGGTCCTGCTCAGGTGGTGACGGGAAAGCGTGTGTATAATCTGAAAGCGGACTCTCCTAACCTGCTTGATGAGTGGTTGAGGGTCCTGCAGTGTGTGCTGAGGGTTAAAGCAGCCAGTCCACTCTTCACCCAGCCTGATGTCCGGCCAGCCATGAGGGGACACGTTATGAAGGTTTTGCCATTCCCAGCATTCATTGTGTTACTTAAGTCTGCTTTTGATTTGATACTAAAAATGTGCCCTTGTAATCAGCCTACTGTATTGGGGTGCCCCAGCTTTTGCACAAGACTGTATGATGGATGTACCATGTAGAAATCAGAGACTCTTTTATATAAAGATCCTCAGTGTGGGGTATTAAAAGTAAAAGTAATTAGGAGAGGTGTCCACATACTTTTGGACATTTTCTAACTGCCATCGCTCAACATGCTCAACAAGTTTTATAACCAATAAAGTATGCCATGAAGCCAAAAACATTACTCCAGACTCCAGTGGTGGCATGCTTTTCACTACATTAGCCAATGCTTGGCATCATGCATCGTGGTCCTAGGCTTGTTTCCAGCTGCTCGGCCTTGGAAACCCATTCCTCAAAGTGATGCTCGATTCTTTTGCTGATGGTGCTTCCAGAGACAATTTGGTACTCTGTAGTGAGTGATACGACACTGGATAGACACCAGACATGTGCTCTGTGAGTTTGCCTGCCTTCATGGCTGAGCTGCTGTTGCTCTGTAGCAGTGGCATGTTGACAAGTCAGTGATCTCCTCAGTACATTCCATTCTACAGCCAGCCAGAGTTTGTCTACGGAGGTCACATGGCTATGTGCTTGATTTATACATCTTTTAGCAAATAGCCTGCAATATTAAGCTCAGTAATTAGGAGAGGTGTCCACATACTTTTGGCCATATTTTGTGCATGGGTTGTAAAGGCACAGTAACAAGAAAAGTGGAGGTTGGAAAATGATGATGACAATACGAGTGAGCATTAATTTATGGATACGTAAAACCACAGAAACTTTATAGGTGGGGAAAAATAAAAAACGTAGACCCTGCATAAGACTAAAGTAATGGGCAGTGGTGGGCTGGAGGTTAGGGAACCAGCCTAGTGACCAGAGGGTTGCTGGTTCGATTCCCTGAACCGACAGTAACGACTGAGGTGTCCTTGAGCAAGGCACCTAACCCCCAACTGCTCCCTGGGCACTGTGGATAGGGCTGCCCACTGCTCCGGGTAAGTGTGCTCACTGCCCCCTAGTGTATGTGGGTGTTTCACTTCATGGATGGGTTAAATGCGGAAGACTTGTAAATTTCCCCACTGTGGGATCAATAAGGGATTAAAATCTTAATATTTCTGCTTCTTTCAGGTGAAGCATGGCTATTCTAAACGTGTGTGGTGTGCGCTGATTGGGAAGACACTGTACTACTTCAGATGTCAGGAGGACAAGGTACTCGCTGCCCTCTGGTGCCATAGCACACAATCGTTTTACCCTCAAGTCTGCGAATGTGTGTATGTGTATTTGTACTCATGCATGTTGCACCATCTCTGCTTAGTTCCCTCTGGGTCAGATAAGGCTGTGGGAGGCACGTGTTGAAGAAGCAGAGCAGTCATGTGACTCAGATGAGAACAGTAAGAGTGGGCCGTCTGCTCGCCCCACCATCTCCATCCAACCCCTAAACCAGGCCCCTACTTACCTGCATATAGACTCCCAGCATGAGAAGGTAACCGCAGGACTAGAGCAGTGAGCTAGCCTAACTTGCTCTCCCTGTTTGATTATATGGGCACAGTTATTATGTTATGAAGTTTTCATTATGCTGAGTCGTACACGCTTCACAGAGAGCTGTTTAATCCTGATGAGTCAGCTACTGTAACTGGCAGAGCTTCAACGTGTGCTGTGTGCTAATTACAACGAGACAAAACTCAATGTGTTCATTTTAATTCTGATCTAGCATTTTTAGGTTTAATAAATAAGAATATTAATTGGAATTATCCATTAATTTGCATTAATTAATTGCATTAATTTATAAAAGATGGAACTATTACTAATTCTATTGCTGATCTGAGAAATCAGGCTACAGCTAGCTAGCATTTAGCTTTATGTGGCTTATAGTGGCCTGAAAGTGGTTCAGGCCACTTTATGGGTTTTGTGGTTGGAGAAGGATAAAAGTGTAGAAGCTCGCACAAGAGAAGGTGTGCAGCAGGGTGACTGGACCCACATTACCCATCAGGTGGGTCAAATTAGCTCTCTCACTTTGGTGGTAGAGAACATGCAGTGATCAGTCATAACTCAGAACTGCCTCCTTGTTTCTACACTCACTGTCCATTTTATCAGCTCCATCTGTTTCCCTGCATACTTCCTTAGCCTCCTGCATTGCTCAGGCCCCTCACAGGACCACCACAGAGCAGGTAATGGGTGGGTGGGTGAGTGGGGACCATTCTCAGCACTGCAGTGACATTTACTTATGGTGTGTTAAGTGTGGGTGGTGCTTGTGTGAGTGGATCATACACAGCAGTGCTGCTGGAGTGTTTGAACACCTCAGCGTCACTTCTGGACTGAGAATCGTCCACCAACCAGCAACATCCAGCCAACTGCGTCCTGTCAGCAGCATTCACTGATTCTGATGATAGGCTGGATGACCAAACTGCAACACAAACTGCAGTAGCAGATGAGCTTTCATCTCTGACTGTACATCTACAAGGTGGACAGGCAAGATAGGAGTGGCTAATAGAGTGGACTGCGAGTGGACACTGCAGCAGCACCGCTGTGTCTGATCCACACCACCATGTCAATAAAGTGCTGAGAATGATCCACTCCCACTCACCATCACCACCACCTTGTGCTCTGTGGGGGTCCGGTGGGGGGTCCTGACCACTGAATAACAGTGGAGCTGATAAAATTGTAAATGAATATTTTAATGTTATGGCAGATGGGTGTATATGACTGTAGTTGGGTGGGATGTTGCTATCTAACTACATTAATAGCCATCCACTTAGAGATTAGCTCATTAGCACATCGGCTTGGTCCTTGAAATGAAAAGCTCGTCCTGTAACGATGTAATGAGCAGGAAGCAGAGCATGGAGAGCATCCTGGGTTTCCTAGTTTAATTTGACTTGCATTGATTGATTGTTTTATGCCACGTTGTTTGTGGCCCGCAGGCGGCGTGGCTTTATCACTTGTCCGTGGCAGCAGGTGCCAGCATGGGACAGGTGGGAACCGAGTTTGAACAGCTGGTCGGCAAACTACTGTCTGTAGATGGTGATCAGGGTAGGCCGTAACCTCTGCACACTATCAAACATGAAGGTGCAAAATGATAATTTGGAGTGGTGCCATAGAGGAACCACTACCGGTGGTTTTGCTCAGGTTCTGTTTCTCCTCTGCAGGCTCTCAGGTGTGGAGACATCCCATGATGTGCTTCAGTAAGGATAGCCTCACATCCCCTCTCACCACCTTGCCCTCACAAGCCTTACAGACAGAGGCCATCAAACTTTTTAAGGTCAGAATACTGCCTGTGCTGTGTGCTGTTCATTATTCAGATTCAGACCTCATTATATTAGCACACTGCTGAATGTTTATTGTTTTGGAGATACAAGGTTTTGGCTATGACAGTGACAATGTGCCGATTAGGCCTCTGCACAACAGCATCTCACATAATATACCATCACCGCTGCCATGTTAACTCTCCTTCAGACGTGCCAGCTCTTCATCAACGTAGCCATCGACACCCCGGCCATAGACTACCATGTGACACTGGCCCAGTGTGCACTACAGGTGTGTCTCACACACCCTGAGCTGCAGAACGAGATCTACTGCCAGCTGATCAAGCAGACACGCAGGAGACAGCCACATGGGCAGCCAGGCCCTTTGCAGGTGAAGACACATCTTGTGCAGCCATACCCACATTTAGGGCATTAATGTTGAGGTCATTGGGTTAGGAGGCCTTTCACACTTCACATCATCTTTTTACTTGTGAGTAATGTTATTAAATGGCCCATCAGATCTGATTAACAGTCCAGATTCCCAAGTTCTTAGTAATAATATAGAATCCCTCAGTATTTAAGATAAGATAAGATAATCCTTTATTGATCCCACAGTGGGGAAATTTGCAATGTTACAGCAGCACAGATGACAAAACAGGAGTGTCAGGAAATACGGTATACAAGTAATAAATAAGATCTATACACAAAAAATACAGAAAAATAAATAAAATACTAAAAATTTAATCCAGCAGTTTTATTGCACATGATTTCTGACTAATCATATCATTTCATTTCTGAGCAGCGATACAGAATCATTATTCGTTTACAGCAGTATAGGACTGTCATTTATCTGAGAAATGTATGGGTAATAATATAGAGTTTCCATTCATTTATGAGTAATGGTGGAGAATCCCTATTCCTAGTAAAATGTTTCCAATATGACAATGTTTGTGATGTATGAAATAAGGTCAATGGACTTAAAATTAGCCACATGCTAAGGTGGTAGTCACTTCAGGGTCCTGCAGTTGGCATAGCATGCAAATGATTGGGCTATAAATGCCTGCAGTGTGTGTGTGTGATGGTATTAGATCATAGATTGAGAAGAGGTGGTACAGTGCAGTGAATGACTTGTTCAATGTATGGAAGTTGAGTCCCAAAGCAGACGTTAATGACCGGCTAAAAGGAGTGACTGCATTTGGGTGTCCCGAAGGCCATAGTGTGAAGGAAGTAGCTGAATCTGCAGGTGTATTGGAAGCGTCGTACATTCCATACCAGCAATGGCACAGATCCCAGTCTACAAGAAAACTCTCCTTAGAATTGTGCCAGGGAAGGCATCCACCAAATCTGGCCCAACTGCTCAATTCTTTGATGCAAGAGTTCCTAAAAATTGATGTGACCTACATCTGGAAACTTGTCCAGCCCATGTCAAATCAAGTCACCTCTGTAATTGGTGCTTGTGGAAGTATTACACACTATTAGCTACATGTCAGTCACAGGTGACTCATTTTTTTGTCCGGAGAGCTTTTATTATATATATACAGGGTTTGGACAATGAAACTGAAACACCTGTCATTTTAGTGTGGGAGGTCTCATGGCTAAATTGGACCAGCCTGGTGGCCAATCTTCATTAATTGCACATTGCACCAGTAAGAGCAGAGTGTGAAGGTTCAGTTAGCAGGTAAGATAACAGTTCTTCTAAAAATACTGCAATGCACACAACACATTATGGGTGACATACCAGAGTTCAAAAGAGGATAACTTGTTGGTGCTAAGCGTCTTGCTGGCGCATCTGTGACCAAGACAGCAAGTCTTTGTGATGTATCAAGAGCCACGGTATCCAGGGTAATGTCAGCATACCACCAAGAAGGACGAACCTCCACCAGCATCACGTAGTGACCTGGCCACTATCCTGCAAGAGGAATGGCTTAAACTCCCTCTGACCACTGTGCAGGACTTGTATATGTCATTCCCAAGACGAACTGACGCTGTATTGGCAGCAAAAGGAGGCCCTACACCATACTAATAAATGATTGTGGTCTAAAACCAGGTGTTTCAGTTTCATTGTCCAACCCCTTTATATATATATATGATGATGATGATGACGATATAGGTGTGATGTGTAGTGACGGTCCCATTGACCAATGCACCAGCGCCACAGGCTGTTCTGGGTAGACATATATTATACATATATATAATTTACAGAATATCCCAGAATTATATTAACACTAGTAACATTTGTAAAAGTGGGCTAGTGCTCGACAAGTACTTACGACATCAAGGATATTTTGACATCACTGATTATGATAATGATATAGCTTACCATTCACTAGAATATTGCTTCACACCACAAAAAATGCTCTACAGCACTAATTTCCTGTACTATAGTATAAAACAACCGTTTTAGACATTCACTCCTGATCTGAGGACAGGCCCTTCTGCCAGTTCACATTCTAAAACTGCCTCTGAAGAGAAAGTATCAAACTCAGGTCATCTGATTAGGCTCCATTACTACTGCCTAGCTTGTTTTCCTCATTTCTTAATGACCCATGAGAGCCTGTACCCAGACAACTGCGATGACTCATGTGGGAGGGCACAGATGCTTTGTTTACAAATGTGAAACCATGGTGAGCCTTAATGTGAAGGATCTCCACAAGGGGGCGTGTTGGGCTATGTTCTGACCCAGTGAGTGTTACAGGCTGTTTTTGTTTCCTTGTGTGTGTGTTTTCCTCCAAAGGGTTGGCAGTTCCTGGCGCTGTGTGTGGGGCTGTTCTTGCCCCAACACCCCATGCTGTGGCTTCTTCAAGTGCACCTCAAAAAGCATGCTGACTCTAGGTGAGTCAACACCCACTGAGAAACGAGTACTGAACACTCATGCGTCAGTAAAAGACCTGTTGAAGTGTGTTTTCCTTTGGTCCTATAAAAGCAGATTATATGATTAAGAGGTCAAATAATAATAATGGAAGTAGCTTGTATTAGCAGTAGCTTATACGCACTCACAGTCAAGTAGGTGCAGCAGCTTAAGGCCTCATATGATGTGTATGATTTTATTATATGGCATGTAAACATGGTTGAACTTTCAAAATGAGACATGCACATACAGTCTGATGTCACAGAAACCAGCTTATTTCCATATCTGAACCTGCACAGGCTTGGAGATAACAACACTAGCCTGTTTAACCCTAAAGGAAGTTTGGAAGGTGCTCATGTAAAAGTAATAATTAATAAATGTCCATCATTATTAAAAAATAGTAAAAAATAAATAGACACTGGTGAAAAGAAACCATCTCCCTTTAGCTAAGATCAGTCTGAGCTAGGCATATGAACCTCTCCCTTTCAGATGATATGATATGCAACTCAATACAAAGCTTATGAAATAATAATAAACTGATACAGATAAACAGCTACACAGATTTAGGACCATTAGTTCATCGCTGAGCTGATGTGATTCAGGTCTTGGGGCCAATATGTCTTAGTTAAGTTAAACTACCATTTAACCCATATAAACTCTGGCTGTATATTGTCCGTTATGTGTTTTGTCATATGGCCGTATTAGCACTGTTGTCTTTAGACCTGGTGGTGAGTCACAACGCACCGTCTCCTCCATTTCCCTGTGTGTATGAAATGAAGAATCAGGGGTGGAGCTCCTTCTCTCTCTTACGCTTTCCTGGAGCATTCTCTTTCTCGTGCTGTCCTGGCACATTTTCTCTCTCTCGCCTTCTCTCATACTCACTCAAACACACACACACTTGCGCTTGCCAGGAATGTAGATTGCCGTGTGAATCCGTTTCTAGTGGCTGTTGCAGCGATGAATGATTTTCAGTTTTGATTTGAGTTACATCTAGGCTTATTAATCCATGCTGCCGTTGGAGAGATCATTAGGCCGGTTTCACTGGGTTTTTACATTCAACCAGCCTCACTTTTGAGAAATCTGACAAAATGCACATTTGCTTGTAGGCGGTATTAAAAATCATATTAGCACAGTAAAAGATTTCATTGAAATTAACTACTTATTTATACTAAAAATAACATTACTAGGTACATATGTACTCAAGCACTGTAACTACCCTTATGAAACGATAATATATGGCAATGTATTGGAAAATATAGTGCAATATATTAAATAATACAATGTCATATATGGGAAACAAGTGCATATATTTTGCATATATGTATATAGTGATAAATATATTACAATATATTGTATATCACATAGAGAATTGCCGCTTTTCATATATTGTATGTATGGTAGTATAATATATATTTACTTATATATTGTAATATATTTCGTTTTATATGTAATAGACATCATATGTATTTCTCCATATGTGTTTGCATATATGATAATATATATATAGTTTTATATATGTGAGAATATATACATACTGTATATTGCCACATGTATGTATGAAAATATTCTCACATATATAAAACTATATATATTATCATAATACATGAAATCACAATATATGAAAAGCGGCAATTCCTTATGTATTATACAATATATTGTAATATATTTATCACTCTATAAATATATGCAAAATATATGCACTTGTTTCCCATATATGACATTGTATTATTTAATATATTGCACTATATTTTCCAATACATTGCCATATATTATCGTTTCATAAGGGTACCTCCTCTGGTCAACTTACACCTAACAGACAAACTCACTGTCCACTGTACTCAAAGTATCAATCTTGTAGTTCCACATTCCTGGCCCACCTATCTTAAAGGTACACTGTATAGGTGGACAGGTATAGGTTGTATCCCATCTGTTATCGTGCACAGTTTTTCAACCATCTCAACCCAGATACTGACCACAGGGCCGCTGTTGACCAGGTATTAGAAGCAGTGAGCAGCCCTATCCACAGCACCCAGGAAACAGGTGGGGATTAGGTGCAGGGTTTTGTCGATCCAGAGAACAGAACTGGTGACCTTCTGGTCCAAAGGCCAGTTCCCTAACCTCCAGCCCACAACTAACCCTATTTTTTGGGGGTAGTGGACAAAGCACTAGAGGAAGGATGGTAAATCCAAATTGTGCATCTTAATATATGTGCTTCTCTTACTGTAATTGTACACTGATTGATTGTATATTGGACAGATCGTCATTTATGAAACCAAAATTGAACCCTTGACCTCTCTGGCCACAGGACAGAGGTGGGGAAGTATGCCATCTACTGTCAGCGCTCGGTGGAGAGAACCCAACAGAAAGGTGATCGTCAGGCCAGGCCCTCGCGCATGGAGATCTTGTCCATCTTACTGAGGAACCCGTACCACCACTCATTGCCCTTCAGTCTGCCTGTGCACTTTCTCAACAGCACCTACCAGGTCTGTTAGGAAATACTTATTCATGAAAAGTGCCATTAATGAAAAACCCAGAGCCTTAAATTTGCCTAACCATGTTTTTGGTAGGTGGTTGGTTTTGATGCGTCCACCACAGTGGAAGAGTTCCAGAGCCGCCTGAATCAGGACACTGGCATGAGAAAGACAGGCCAGTCTGGATTTAGTCTCTACTCAGATGACCCCACCGGACAAACCTTGGAACACTACCTGCAGGGCAGTTTGAAGGTGAGACTCTTACTAAGGCTCACGTCTCCGGGAACTGGTGCACAGGAACCAGTGGCTTTCCGGAACTAACAGAAGGAAGTAACAGTAGAACAAATAAACTAACAGTAATAGAAGACCTGAAATCAGAACACAGAGACTGAAGAGCAAGCAGCTGAATGTACCTGAGAAGGTGCAGTGCAAGCTGTAGCTTGTTGCAGCCTTGGCAAGCACAATACGTCTAAATGAAGGTTTACTAAAGCTGCTAATTATGTAGACTTGGCATAGGACCGCCTAATAGCTTGTACTACCTTTATGAGCACAGCTGTGATTGGATGTAGTTTCTGGATGTAGGCCAGATCAATGTTCAGTCACTCATACATTAAAGAATTTTACAGTTGGGCTTTCTTGGCACAATTCCAAGCAGACTTTCCTGCCGTTTATGTTCCAGCCATACTCTGGACGTAACGCCTCAACCATATCCCAGCTCCGGAGCCCAAAGAATGGGATTCAGGACGGCCCTAAGTAGTGCCATGTTAAAGAAATGATCAATTTTATCAACTATTACAGATGATATTTAACAGTATACAGACTGTACTGGACTAGGCAGCGTTAATCGTGCTCCAGTTTTGAAGAAACATGCAGAAAGCTCTGTTTTAAGAACTGATGGTATCCATAATATGCTCAGGAAATCATATTATGGCTTATATAATATGTAATTTATCATAACATTCAATATTGTCATGTTGTTGAACCGTAACTGCTGCTGTTGTTTCCCAGCGATACACTTTAAGGACACCGCCAGTCATTTAGACCTGATTTTAGGAGAAACTTCCCACAGAAACTTCCATAAATCAATCCAGTTAGGTCATCAGGCGCATTTCCAACTTCTCCACCCAGAGAGAGGCACACTTTACGAGTTGTTGTTCGTGTACTTGCTATATAAAATCCACATTTAGACTTGTTAACTTTCACAGCTTGTATACTCAAGGTTGTCCAGTTTTACAATTACCATCGTATACCTAGTATATCTATTTAACCCATTCAGCTTCCGTAAATTCAGTCTGCCGGTAGGATTGAAGCAATCCATGCAGTGAGCACAGCGAGACGTCAGAAACCAAACCTGAGTTCTTCTAACTGTTTTTATTTCCCCAACAGATCAGTAACATTTTAAGTTAAACAGTTAAACAGTGTTTTTCTGTTTGTTTTTGTTTGTTTTAACATTAAATAATATTTTCCACCCATTCACTGCTGGATAATACATGTCGTCGCTGTCCAAAGAAAAACATGTATCTCCATTTTTGTTGATTTTTACTTTTATGCCTCATTGGATCACATGAGCTACTGTTTACACTGTGTGCAAATTTCATGAAGGATGGACCAACAGGAATAGCCCAACACTGCTTGGAAAGACGTCTGGTTCCATTGACTTCCATTCAAATTAAATGAGGTTTTTGGCCTCTCCTGCAAAGTTGCCATTTTGGATATACCTGTTTTTCTTTGGACAGTGACGATGTGCTTCTTATTTCTCCCTGCCTCTTGTGTGTTTTTCTACAGATTTGTGACATCATATCTAAATGGGAGCAAGCATGTAAGGAGCTTCATACCGGCAAATCTGAGAACACCAGGACTGTGAAACTCACCTACAAGAACAGGTAGGGGAGCAACCTGCCTTTAGAATTGTCCTCAGCTCTGTAAGAGACTCCCATCAATGACATATCTCAATATCCCCTGTCACTCTACTCTCTCTCTCTCTCTCTCTCTCTCTCTCTCTCTCTCTCCAGGTTGTACTTCTCCCAGCAGCTGAGAGGAGAAACAGAGAGAGAGCGCCTGCTCTTGGCCTATCAGACCAATGAGGAGATCGCAGCAGGTCACTTCCCTGTAAACAAAGAACTGGCCTTAGAAATGTCTGCTCTGCTCGCTCAGGTGTGTGGCCGTTTCAGTGCCTACCTCAAATGATGGCTCTGTTTAGTCAAAGTAGCACTCA
>JAMWET010003982.1:1170000-1187500 GCA_024036415.1 Prochilodus magdalenae | reverse complement strand
C
Source organism: Prochilodus magdalenae (assembly GCA_024036415.1). Lineage (NCBI taxonomy): Eukaryota > Metazoa > Chordata > Actinopteri > Characiformes > Prochilodontidae > Prochilodus > Prochilodus magdalenae. The sequence goes on along the minus strand of JAMWET010003982.1, from coordinate 1,187,499 downwards.
ACAACTGAGAATTTTGGTCCAACACAAACCCAGAACCTGTACAACTAGAGACACTGATCATTCTGAGGTGGGCTGTTCAACTTTTCCAGAGCTATACATATATAAATATATGCCATAATGGGATATATATACACAGTGGGGTGCGTATATATATACAGCGTTGTTAATTTTCCTGATTTACCTTTATAAAGCATTGATTGTTTAGATAAAAAAATTGTGTTAAATATATCATATAGGGGACAAACACAGTGATATTTGAGAAGTGAAATGAAGTTTATATGATTTACAGAAAGTGTGCAATAATTGGTTAAACAAAAGTAGGCAGGTGCATAAATTAGGGCACTGTTGTCATTTTATTGATTTCAAAACCTTTAGAACTAATTACTGGAACTCAAATTTGGTTTGGTAAGTTCAGTGACCCTTGACCTCCATACACAGTTGACTCCAATTGTAAGTTTTTCTCCTCTTTGCATCTTCTCTGAAGAGTCACAGCATGGGAGTCTCAAAACAACTTTCAAATGACCTGAAAACAAAGATTGTTCACCGTACAGCAAGTACAACGTTCTGGAATAGCCTTCTCAGTCCCCAGACCTGAATATTATTGGAAATCTGTGGTGTCACTTAAAGAGAGCTGTCCATGCTCGGAAACCATCAAACCTGAATGAACTAGAGATGTTTTGTAAAGCAGAATGGTCTAAAATACCTTCAGCCACAATCCAGACTCTCATTAGAAGCTATAGGAAGCGTTTAGAGGCTGTTATTTCTGTGAAAGGAGGATCTACTAAAGGTTTTTTTTTTTGGTGCCCAAATTTATGCACCTGCCTAATTTTGTTTAGACAATTATTGCACACTTTCTGTAAATCATATAAACGTCATTACATTTCTTAAATATCACTGTGTTTGTCCCCTATATGATATATTTAACGGAATTTTTTTATCCAAACAATCAATGCTTTATAAAGGTAAATCAGGAAAATTAACAACACTGCCCAATCTTTCGCACCCCACTGTATATATATATATATATATATATATGTATATGGCTGAAACCATTATTTAAAGTCCATTAATGGTGAATACTCAGGGTTCAGGGTTCATATTTGTCTTAATAAAAGCATTTTTACTCATATTTTCCTGGGCTTGTCTTTTACACAGCTCATGTCTTGTGTGCATGTGAATGTAATAACTGTGTTTGTGTCGGGCAGATCCAGGAGATGACCTTACTTATGGCCAGCTACATCAACAATGCCCACCAGCAGAAGTCAGCAGCCCACCATCTCTCAGCCCCAGCCTTGCTTCTGGCCCAGTCGCAGATTGGAGAGCAACATAGCAAATCCCCTCCTGCAGCCTCTTCCAGACCCAGCAAAGTCCCCACACTGCTGTGAGACTCCTTCTGGTGGAGCATAATTCTGTATACCCCACCAAGCCACACCTCGGAGATGCACCTTCTGTCAGGTCTATTCTCCAACACATCAAGTCCAGCTAATCAGGGTCTCCTAAAAAACAGTTTTCAGCTGGAGTTAAACCCTCCAGGAGCAGGCCTGAGCAGAAACCACCAGACCCGGAGGGTATCCCATAAAGCGGGATTTCTCAGTGAAACTGGACACATTAAGCCAAAAATGATGACTCTGTAATAGTGATTTGCCCTCTCTCCTGTTTGTCAGACTTAATAAGGCTGAGGTAGTTTGGGTGCTCTCTCTTTGTGAAATACTGCAGCCAATGAAGAGGAAGTGTTCTACAGCACAGAAGCAGGAACTTCCATGTAATGGAATGATTTGCATGTAATTTTTTTTCTTTGCCATTGGATCAAATTGGTTGTCCTTCCCTTTCTTTTTCATATCCCACACAGAAAAGCTGTTACAGTTGCATGGATCATGGTGTTTATATATCAGGAAGCCAGAGGTGTAACAGAATGTCTGCCAAAGCCAGCATTGCCCAACCGAAGATCATAAGTAAATACCATTTCAAGGAAATGTATGCAGACACGATTTATTAGAATCAGTTACCAGACTCCATGACCAAGATATGTTAATCCTGACTTGGGGAAGGGAAAAGGACATTCCAGTAATGTCCTGAGTAACAGTAAACCTTCATTTGTTGATTCGTCTTCCAAGCCTCTTATCCTTCTGGGTTTTGGAGCAAGGGGCCAAACAGACCTGCACATTCACACCTAGGGGGTCATTTAGAATCTCCAGTTAACCAATGCAGTACTTTGGACAGTGGGAGGAAGCCGGAGCAACCTGAGGAAACCCACACAGACATGGGGAGAACATGCCATCTCCACCCTGAAGGACCCCAGACACCCTTGTCCGAGAATCGAACCCAGGCCCTTCTTACTGCGAGGCAACAGCACTACGCACTGCATCACCATGCCACCCACAGTAAATGTTCTTCCTGAGAAACGTTCCAACAGAAGTTAACATGTTATGAAAGCATGTGTGGGTGGACCAAAGATCATCATGTCACTGGAATTTCAGGCTGCGAGATTTGTTGACTTGATATGGAACAGCAAGTATGTCTGGCTGATAAAGAATGTTTGGAGACTGTATTTGAACAAGCTACTGGTGTACTGGCATTAGGACTGGACTGGCATTAGGGGCAGATGAAAGGATCTGTCGTTGTGGTTTAACACGTGTGTACACGAACGCAGGAAGCATATCCGGTCACTTTGGTTATACTCTTCTATGTGACATACAACAATGTGGCATACACATGTCATGGCAGATGTCATATGCTGTCATTTTGTCAACGGCAGTGTTATAGTCAAGACCGCTAGAGTCAAGATCAAGACCAAAATGGCCGAGACAAAGACACACATATGCACTCATCAATGAATAGATGCACAAATAGCTGCACCCAGCAGGAATCATTGGACAGGAATAAACCTTGGTGGGTAGGTTTGTCATTGTGAGACATGCGAATGATTCAAGTTTCATGCTCGGAAGCGCATGTGATATAAGCAAGGATTGACCTTAGCGCTGTACCTGACTGACCCAACAGCCAAAAGCATTGATGCCCTCCATGAGTCATCCTGTTGGTGCCAGCACCATTGGCAGATGGCTGCACGGCGCAGGACTACATCCACATAGACCATTACAGCAATTGCAATGGTGTCGTGCCAGACTGTCATGGAGTAACTTCAGTGAGTCAATGAGTCCTGCTTTTGTCTTGGTGGAGTGGGGGCAACGCGGTCAGTGCCAAGATGAACGCTTTGTTGTCATGCTCCACACCCCTAGATGTCCTGGCGTCACTCCACCTCCATCCCTACCGCACAATCTGCAGGAACTGTGTGAGAATATTCAAGCTGCATGGGATGGACTATCACAGGACACCATAAGGAACCTCTCAACTCCATGCTAAGACGTCTGGCATGTCGTGTTAGCAAAGATGGCAGCCCAAGGCCATACTGGGAGACAGATTTCTGTATGTGTAACTCAGTAAATATTGTCCATATCATCTAAATTTATCATCATTTATTGTTCCTGGTCCCCTTTATCTTAGCACTGCAATCCAACACTTCTTTCTGGGTGCAGCTATTTATGCATTATAGCAAATTATCCAGTATATATAAATCATATAATACAATACCATTCAAATGTTTGGAGTCACTGAATTTATTTGTTTAATTCTTCAAATAATATATATTATTTAATATAATTTATATATATAATATGAATATAGAATATTATACAATATAAAATGATGCAACATGCTAGTTTCAAAATATAGTTTATAAAAACGATACAGCATTGTATGCTGTACAATAAACTTGTAAAGAGACTAACATGCACAATGCCTTACACAAAAAAATCGATAACGGAATTTCGTTAATTTAATAGCTCTTTATAATAACTTTGGAGCAACATATTCCAATAAACAGACATTATAGCTCATTAATTAACATGTTTTCTAAACCTATCAAAGTGAGACAGAACTCAGCTTTTAGCTGTCCTCTCTTCAGCCGGACATCCAGCTATCTGTATCTGCCAATCAGCCATCTCATTTGGCGAGTCGCAACACACTTTGGTTAAATCAATTGAAGTTATTGCTTTTGTGGTCAATTTGTGTTTTTTGACTTTCAATAATAAATTTTAATTCCTGTCACGTCAGGCAGCAGCATCGCACTCAGCTGGTCTCCATGTCCAACTTAAGCCAAGGCCGAGTCCAAATAAGGCTAAGACTAAGTTATTTATGGTTTTAATATGGGATATATGTCCTGTTATCGTTACTGGTAATTGTCCAGACAGATGCTATAATGTTTAATGTTGTAAGCATTAATGCCACCTACTAATTCTGCTATGTGTGTCACCTGAGTGCTCAGAATGATCCACCATCCAAATAATACCTGCTTTATGGTGGTCCTATGGGGGTCCTGACCTTTAGAGAAACAGATGGACTACAGTCTGTAATTATAGGACTACATAGTGCTCCTATATGGTAAGTGAACAGCGGGCAAGTGTGTAGATGTAAGGAGGTGAACCCAATGAAGTGGCCTCTTAGATAATGAAACATTACGGCTGTCATGACTGTTCACTGTAATGGTTAAATGATACGGCAGTATTACTGAACAAAAGCACTTATGACAGTTCGCGCTAGCATCTGCCACCTGCCGTTACATGTTTATGCCATGTTAATCATCACGGCTCTGGTAAAGTGTTACAGTGTTTTCTCAGTGAGCAAACAGGAAGCGTGTTATTTAATTTGTGGTTAAATATGCTGAACGCCAGAGGAAGAGTGAGGACTAGCCTGTCATCTATAATTTATCTCCTTTATTTGTATGATTTACTAAATTAAATCAAGGACTTTGGTGATGCATGTTGTTCTTGCCTGCCTTCTTCATGGGCCTTCTATCCATATAACGAGTCGTTTAGGCTTTTGATCTTTGTTGTAACCCCAGAGTGCAGGAGGAAGGTCCTTGCCTCTACTGTATTATATTCACATGTTTGTTCTTTCTCACAGTATTTAATTGTAATTAAAGCTCAAACACCATCACAGTGTTCATTTAGCATTGTGTGTGTGTGTGTGTGTGTTTGTGTTTGTGTTTGTGTTATGTTGTGTGTGTGTGTGTGTGTGTTTGTGTTTGTGTGTTTGTCTGTTTGTGTGTGTGTGTTTGTGTGTGTGTGTGTTTGTGCGTGTGTGTATGCGTGTGCGTGTGTGTGCGTGTGTGTGTATGCGTGTGTGTATGCATGTGCGTGTGTGTGTGTGTGTGTGCGTGTGTGTGTGTATGCATGTGTGCGTATGCGTGTGTGTGTGAGTGTGTGCGTGTGTGCGTGTGTGTTTGTGTATGTGCGTGTGTGTATGTGTATGTGTATGTGTATATGTGTGTGTGTGTGCGTGCGTGTGTGTGTTTGTGTATGTGCGTGTGTGTATGTGTATGTGTATATGTGTGTATGTGTGGTGTGTGTGTGTGCGTGTGTGTATGTGTGGTGTGTGTGTGTGTGCGTGTGTGTATGTGTGGTGTGTGTGTGTGCGTGTGTGTATGTGTGGTGTGTGTGTGTGCATGTGTGTATGTGTGGTGTGTGTGTGTGCGTGTGTGTATGTGTGGTGTGTGTGTGTGTATTTGTATTTCATTTGCTGTTGTAGTCCTCAGAGTCGCCAGCCAAATGAGGTAGTTGGGCTGTACAGGTTCACAGCAGCTGTACCGCACAGAGTGAAGCAGACAGATAAAATCAGTAGTCTAGTGTTTCGATGAGTTGCTTTAAACCGAGGAGTACAGAAAAGGGGAATTCCGTTGATGTTACAACACTTTTGAGATGTAAACAAAGTCATTCAGTGTGTTATGATGTGAAGCTGGACCCACAATTGGAGTCATAATGTCCACAACACAAAGGGTCATCTTCAGTGACGAATCCCACTTTTGTCTTGGTGGAGACGACCAACGAATCCATGTTTGAGAGCTTGTTTAAACCATTCATACACCTAGAAGGCCTGTCACTCCACCTCCACCCCTACCACAAAACTGTCTAAGAGCATTCATGATGCTTGGGATGGATTATCACAGGACACAATTAGCAACCTCTACAACCCCATGCAGAACATGTTGCATTAGCAAACATGGTGTCCCGATGCCATACTGAGGGACACTACTTCTGTATGTGTAGCTCAATAAATATTACTCATAACAGTCTAAATTTATCATCATTTATTGCTCCTGGTAACCTTTATCTTCCTTCCCAATAGCACTGCAGTCTGACTTTTCCTTCTGTGTGTAACTGTTCTTTTGATGATGGGTGTACTTTCCCCCTTTTTTCCTCTATAACTATATAAAAGTACCTTTTAGGTGTTAATCTTATGCATACATATTTAGTTACAGTATTTTCAGGTGGCATAAAGTACTAGTGTAAATGAACACACAATTTGAACATTACTGAACTTGATTTATTTTAATTTTTGTTTGTTAAAAAAATTAATTTAAAAAAATGCAGTCACAAAACAGTCACAATTATAACAATAATTAAATGTCAGACTTTCTGTTACAGTACTATTTGATATTGTTGGAAATCATATACTTTATAATATCTGTATGGGGATATTAGACCCTTGTATTACTTGGTATCGTCTCTAGTGACGCATTTTTTTTTTTTCCTGGAAATTTGATATAAATGTAAGTTCCAGTAATACTTCAGCACATATCTTCCGGAGCAGCAGGTCTGCTCAAGCTCAGTAACAAAGAAGAGCTACTAAAGTATTTTCCCTGAGAAGTTCAGATGAAAACAGGAACCTCTAATTTGACTCTCATGTTACACTGAACAGTCAGCTGCTTGGCAGTTTCGTCGATAAAGGTGCCGTCACACAGGAGTCCCGCCTACTCTTCCATAGGGCTCGCCTGATTGGCTTTCATTTTAAACCTTCTTCGGCTGCCATGGAAATGCTGATGAATGACTTCAGGTATGAGAGCGTAAGGGGGCGGGCTGAAAGTGACCCACCCAAGAACCTGTCTGAGCTAGTCTGCGGAGCGACTGTTGCAGGCTTTTCAGGGAAAGACTGAAAAAGTAGAGCAAACACAAAAGAGCGGGGAACGAAAGCGGGTTGGAGGGTGAGTCAGCCCCCCACAGAGTTAGTCAATACTAAAGCACATTATTAAAGGGTGAGTTTGAAGTCACGTTCAGTGATTTTATAATAACATCAAAAGCATAAAAATAGGGCCCCTGTCATGTGTGTTTGCCTCGTAACCTTAACACATAACGGCCTGAGGGCCTGAGAGGCTACACTGACCTCCCAAAGGAGTCGAGAAATTGTGTAAACAGCATCATACCAAGTGACCATAGCGCTGTACCGGACTGACCCAAAAGCCATGACTGGGGACATTTAGCAAGCAGTGATGCCTCCGTGAGCCAGCCTGTTAGTGCCAGCACCATTGGCAGATGGCTGCACAACACAGGACATCACGCACACAGACTGTTACAACAAGTGCAATGGTGTCATTCACCAAGATGAAGAGCGTGTTCAAACCGTTCACACACCTAGAAGGCCTGGTGTCACTCTACCTACACCCCTACCACAACATCTGCCAGAGCTGTGTGAGAACATTCAAGCCGCATGCGATGGATTATCACAAAACACCATCAGCAACCTTCACAACTCCATGCAGAGACATGTTGCATTAGCAAACACGGCAGCCCGATGCCTTAACGAATACACAAATTATATTCAGTGTTCAGTAGTGTTCACATTGTGTGTTCATTTACACTAGTACTTTATGCCAACTGGCTACACGACGCAGGACTTCATGCACACAGATCGCTACAATTGCAATGGTGTAGTGCCAGACAGACCATGGTTAGCACCAAGATGAAGAGCGTGTGTAAACCGTTCACACACCTAGAAGGCCTGGTGTCACTCCACCTACACCCCTACCACAAAACCTGCCAGAACTGTGTGAGAACATTCAAGCTGCATGCGATGGATTATCACAAAACACAATCAGCAACCTTTACAATTCCATGCAGAGACATGTTGCATTAGCAATACCCAAATTATGTTCAGTAATGTTCTCATTGTGTGTTCATTTACACTAGTACTTTATGCCAACTGGCTACACGACGCAGGACTACATGCACACAGATTGCTACAATTGCAATGGTGTAGTGCCAGACAGACCATGGTTAGCACCAAGATGAAGAGCGTGTGTAAACCGTTCACACACCTAGAAGGCCTGGTGTCACTCCACCTACACCCCTACCACAAAATCGGGCAGAGCTGTGTGAGAACATTCAAGCTGAATGCGATGGATTATCACAAGACACCATCAGCAACCTTCACAACTCCATGCAGAGACATGTTGCATTTGCAAACATGGCGGCCCGATGCCTTAACGAATACACAAATTATATTCAGTGTTCAGTAGTGTTCACATCGTGTGTTCATTTACACTAGCACTTTATGCCAACTGAAAATACTGTAACTTCAAATCAGACCACTCGGAATTATACTGTTTACTTCTCAGAGACTGAACAGTGGAATTCCCCTTCAAACTCATTTACATTTGCATACATTCATCTAAAGAATAGCTGCGCCCAGAAGGAAGTTGCAATGCTGTTGGGAAGGAGGATAAAGGTTATCGAGGAACAATAAATTTAGACTGATATGTGCAATATTAATTGAGCTACACATACTGAAGTAGTGTCTCTCAGTATGGCGTCGGACCGCCATGTTTGTTAATGCAGCATGCCAGGCGTCTCGGCTAGTGGTTCCTAATGGTGTCCTGTGATAATCCATCCCATGCAGTTTCAATAATCTCACAGCATGGTTTGAATAATCTCACAGCATGGTGGCCACGTTGCCTTAACACAGGGATTCATTGGTTGTCTCCACCAAGACAAAAGGGGGACACGATTGCAGTCTCTGGCAATGCTGAGGTGGTCTTAAGGGCAGTCGTTGTAACGGTCTGTGTGCATATAGTTGCATATGGTGTCATGCAGCCGTTCAACAGGATGACTCATGAAGAACATCACTGCTCACTGAATGTGCTGTTGCTCTGTTGGTTGGCTTCCTCTTGCACCGCTCTCCCCACCATCATGGCCCTACACCGGGCTCTGCCTCCAGCATCACAACATGAATGACAAGTGATTTAAGGAGCGTGCACGCACACCATGAGCCAAGATCCCAACTGTTAATTATAGTTTTTGTGATGTTATCAAAACAATGAATTTATATTCCACCTACAGCAGTTTATCACCACCCACTTACACTGAGGTACATACACCCATCAGTCATCACATTAATAACACCTCCCACACTCACTGTCCATTTAATAAGCTCCACTTACCAAATAGGAGCACTTTGTAGTTCTACAATCACAGACTGTAGTCCATCTGATTATCTGTATAACTTGGTAGTCCCCTTTTACCCTGTTCTTTAATAATCAAGACCCCCAAAGGACCCCCACAGAACAGGTATTATGTGGGTGGTGGCTCAATATCAGTATTGCAGTGACACTGATGTGCTGGTGGTGTGAGTGTGTGTGGTGCTGGTGTGAGTGAATAAGACACAGCAGTGCTGCTGGAGTGTTTAAACACTGGGTCCACTCACTGTCCACTCTACTAGACACTACTACCTTGCTGCTCCACCTTGTAGATGTACAGTCAGAGACGGTAGCTCATCTGCCGCTGCACAGTGCAGTGTTGGCCATCCTCCGGTACTTCATCAGTGGCCACAGGACGCTGCCCACAGGACACTGTTGGCTGGATAGTTTTGGTTGGTGGATGATTCTTAGTCCTGCAGAGACACTGAGAAGTTTAAACATCTCAGCAGTACTGCTGTGTCTGATCCACTCACACCAGCACGTCAGTGCTAGGAAAAATCAGACACCCAAATAATACCTGCTCTGTGGTGGTCGTGTGGGGGTCCTGACGATTGAATAACAGGGTAACAAAGCATACAGAGAATCAGATGGACTACAGTCTGTAATTGTAGGACTACAAGATCCACGTATGTGGTGGATGGAGCTGGTAAACTGGATAAAGAGTGTAGATAGATTGAGGTGGTTTAATGTTATGCCTGATGGGGATTAAAGATTCGTTTGAGATTAGAAAGCTCTTTACCAAGCGAGACCGGGTCTATATCACTCTTAAAGGCACTGAAACAAAAGCAGTTAACGTTGAACAGTCTTCATGAAGCTTGCTGGTGCTTTTGGAAAGCCCGTTAAATTTTACCAGCAGGTTAGCCATTCAGGAGCGTGCGTGTTAAAAGCTGACACATTATTTCCATCAAAACTGAATATGTCACTGAGCTCAGCCCATGCTGTGGACAGCGAGAGCTGCAACACTCTCGCAGGCAGTGTGCTGAACGCGGTCCGACTGGTCTAACCTGATTACAACGAACAGGTATTAGTGTCACACAGCCTCGCCCCTCGGCTCTCTGTGACTGTTTGCTTCTTGTTTAATGATCTTTTAGTTGTCCAGGTAGTAAAATGGAGTATTAAAGGTGAACTTTTCATAAGGAGGGTTTCTATAAGGAGTAGTTTAATGTCACATGGTTTGTTATAGAGAAACTATTGAAGACTGATTTCCAGCAGTGGTGATAGAAACCAGCGGTTACCAAAATGCAAATATTGCAAAACGCAAACATTTCTGAAACCACCGGTGAACCTACATGTATCTTTTGATGGTAGGGGCCTTTAAAACCTCCTACTTTTTTTTTAACACATATAATTTACATGTTGCCCTTTACATTGTGTGCAAATTTCATGATCCAAAACTGTCTAGAAAAAAGTCTGGTTCCATTGACGTTTTGTTTTTCCATCTAATTTCTTCATTTTTAGTGATAAACATGATACACATTTTAAGCCGAAACACTTTAAGCCGAAACCTTCCCTCAAAAACACGGTACAGTAATGTCTCGGACATCAGGCAGCACATTCATAACCATTATATACAATAACTCTTTGCTATGTAGCTTTTAAAGGCATTAAACTCTTCAGGCGTTTAGTTCCTATCATAGCTGGGACTTGATAAGTATCTCTAGAATGGTATATAAACCACAGAATGACTTTGTTTGTTCCTTATTGCCTGAATACCTCTTTGAGTGTTACATCGTCACACCTAGACAGTGGAGAGCAAGAGCCTTAAATGTCCCAATTAAAAGTAAGTCATGAAGACCAAGTATCAAAAGCTCCGCTGTATGACTCTGTGTGTTTGTTTCACAACATTAAAAAACCAGGCCTATGACGAGTCGGATGCCCTCATGCTTGTACCGCACAAATAAGCCTCATTCAAATGTTGCCCTAAATTTGCGTCCTGCTCCATGAGAACAGGTGTGGCAGCAACCGACATTTCCTGGCTGCCTGAACAGGAGGAGCATTCCAAAAGCTGTATGTGTGTTTGAACCGAGCACTGGGTGATGTGTTAGTATGCTACAATGCATCAAATATGCATCAAAGCCTCCCGCAACAACAAACTGAAACTCCGGCCGCCGCCTTTTCGAAGTTGCTAACATGAAGAACCCATCATGAAACCTCTGCTCATTAACAGACATTGAAGTTTGACTGAGCATTAAGTCACCTCTAGATTAAATAATACGCATATCAAACGATCAGTTCAACCTCCGTATGTCAACTCACTGAGCTAGTATCATTAAGATGAAATACTCTGGATTAACTAATGATCTTATTCACCTCTTTAAAGAACCAGCTCGGGGGCTTGCTACCAGTTTTCACAGGGTCAGTAAACAAGACTTCAAATATTCCGAATAGCTGTAGGAGTCACCAACAGCCTTTCTCACGAAGAGCACAACGCTTCACAAGTATGAGCACATCAGTGGGATTTACGTGGGACCAGCGTACATAGGCAAACACCATGTGCAAGAAGGGACATGATATGGAATCTCTCACCAGGTTTCAAATTACAAGTCTTTGGTAGGAAAAAAAAAAGACAGAGAAAGGGAACTGGATAGAAAAAAAAAAGCATTGTGCTCAGGTTAACAGAGAACAGTCAGCATGAGAAAGGAGGGGAAGAGCGCAGAACTCGTAAAGCCGGTTTTCTGAACTCAGACTAGGTTCTGGCTCAAGTTTCAGTCAATGGAGTTTTACCAGACAGCCGTTTCAGGCTGAAGGAGGACTTAAATGTCCAGAAAACACCCCAGCAATGCGAGTGAGGATGGGGCAGGGGTTCGATTTTGCCTTCACGTTAAAGCAATACGCTGGGTCTATCAAAATATATTCACCATCCAAAGGAAAACATGCATCTCCATTTTTGCTGACTTTTACTTCTATTCGTTTGAACACAGCAGCTGCTGTTTACATGGTGTGAAAATCATGAGTGGACCCAAAATGCTCAGGGAAAAAGGCTGGTTTCATTGACATTCGACCCCCCTCTGTAAATCCACCATTTGGACAAAGCACAAAAATAAGGCCACCAAAAAACCTTCACAATCTAGTACATATGGAAATGCCCCCAACAGAGCAGTGGGTCAGTATACAACACCCTCCCCTCCCCCTGAATAAGGAAGGAGACACACAGTACCTATGGGGAGGTAGAGACTCCACCCTTCCCCTCCCCCACGATACCTGCAGGCTTTTTCCATAGAGTTTCTACCTGAAGCTCTGCAGACACACAATCCTGCACTTCCTGATTCATAAAGTCTACATACAAGCTCTGTTGGAAGCTACTGGTTCGTAGTCTGTGCTTTATCCGTGCCACAGTAGAACCGTTTTAAAAGGTAGAGTTCAAACCTCAAATCTGTTACTTAAACAAACCCCCACCCCACACACCAAAACAGCCAAGATGAGCAACTGTAGGAATGCATAAACACCAGCCTCCATCAGGTGAGGGCTGGTATCCACCACAGCGTGGTGACTGAACTCCTTTGTTAGCTGGCAGGCTGAATAGGTGTTCAAGTAGGAAAGCTACCAAACTGTGCTGAACACAGACCGTCTAGGACCAGAGTAGACACTCTAGTAAACAAGCCTGTATACACAGACCTGTGACTCCAGAAGTGTTTAGGTCAGACAGAAGCCAAAGAACCAACAGATTCATAATTAAGACATTTAGACAATTTTATTAAAAACAGTGACAACATACAAACTGTACACAGGCATTAATTCCACTGAGAATATTTACTGAAGTGAGATCATTAAATATCTAGATGAAAGAAAAAAAAAGCCATGTTCAGATAAACAGGCTCGTTTCCATCTTTATCCTGATTGGGAGGTAAAGATTGGACGGGCCATCTAAACGCAGCTTAAGACTAACTGTAAAGTCTCCTTTGTTCACGAGTGTGGAGCATGTAACAGGCACATTTAATTCCCTTTAAAAACAGAAACCCAACTTAAAAACGAGAAAAAGCAATATACAAGCAGGTCTTCGCTCCTGTGCAGAGCACTCCGGTGTCCGAGACCAATCCACAGCACCACTTTTTACGAGGACATGGGGGCCATCTCTCTGTGCTGTAAAACAAAACAAATACCCCCCATTATGAGAACACTTTACAACAGGAGTGTGTAGCTGAACAATAAACACTGTCAGGATGTAAAAGTCTGAATGACCAAGTTCCCTTTGAAATGCCAGTTTAACAGAGATAGCTACCTGAGACTTGCTGTACTGGGCCTGCTCTCGCCTCCTGAGGAAGAACTGAAAAGCAAAGCACAATGATTAGGCACACATGACTAGAATCATCAAGCCAAGTATGACCAGTTTGTATAATAAAATAAAGAACCCACCCCACCCAAAGACCCTATACTGACCAGAACAAGCAGTCCAATGACCACAGCCAGGACAACCACCACGATGACGGCAATCACTCCTCCAGTCAGGGCCTTCATCGTGAATGTGGGAGCCTTGTCGTCAACATAGTACACCAAGATTTTCTCCAGAGGCACATCACTACCCGAAACAGGGAACTGAAACTGCGCCTGATCTTTGAACAGGGGCACTACCTTCACCTGAACACAAATAATCCCCACATGTCACTCAAGACGATCCACACAACTCTTCAAAAGGGCTCCATTAAAAGACAGTCAAGAACAAGGAGAAAACCTACATCTTTCTCCATGTAGTAGGCCATGCGGGGCAGATCAGTAGCTCTATCCGCTTCAGGCTTTACAACATCGGCAACAATCATGCGTGTACCCTGGTCATACTGGAACAGAAAGAGAACCAATTAAGGTTGGGACAAACTGGACTTGAGCACAACTACTGAGAAGGAAGCAGTTTGAGGATTTACCTTAACATCTTTCACCAATTCCTTGGGTATGCTGTAACGTGACAGGAGGAGAGTCTCAATGGCACTGATGGAGGGGAAAACACACATACCATTAAAACTAGCTGAACACGGAACATTTTGTAGCAGTAGTAGCAACAAGCCAAATTCAACCAAACTCTTGTTACATACGTTCTTAGTTTAACGGCATCCAGTGTAACCCCACTGAGTGGTTTGTGAGTTAACTCAAGACGAACCCAGCTGGTAGGGGTGGGGAAAGAGCACGTTAGCCAACAAACTATTAATCCCCACACAAAATGCATTTCCATCAAAGCCTACAACATCTCAAGTTGCATGTACAACTCCCAAATACAAGTCACATGGCGTTTGTTTAATAGCAAGAGCAAGTTTACTCACTAGGTCTCTGCCGGTTCACACTTGATGTTCTTGTCCCCTTTATCGGAACGGCGCACACCTGCACTGTTAACACACCAGCATGTGTCCGTGTTGTTGCACTGGACTGCTTTGAAGCGGCCATCAGCCTCGCACACAGGATCATAAATTCCATCGTTATCCACAACTGCAGTCTCAACTGGCTTTCCACCGATGGATCTTGTGGTCAGATTATTCCTGGCACGATACATTTCCGCCTTCATGAGGTAGCACTTGGGAATCACTGCAAAGTGAAGACCAGCATTACCCAGCTGCCCCTTGAGGCCTCATGTTGTCAAAAGGAGCATCTCCAGGCTAACAGGACATCCGACATGTAAAGCCAGCACGGCAGATTACGCACCACTTAAGCACATTCAGGTTTCAAAAAATAAATAAATAAATAAATAAATAAATAAATAAAAATTTAAGAACTTACATTGGTTGCAGTCCAGAAGCAGTCTCGTCCCATCATCAACAGGAACAGTACACTTGCAGGGATTGTCTTCACAGGTTCCCCATTTCAAGTTCTTACATACTGCAGCATCAAGATTGGTGTTCAGAAAATGCACAGCAAAACAGAACTTCACAAAACCTCCAAATGAGGACATAAAGGCACCATTGTGTTCAGAAGCAAAGCCATAGGTGTGGCCATAAGCCTGAGACATGGCCACCAATGGGCGTCACCCTGAAAGAACATCAGGTGCAACTACACAGCAGGCCCCCTCCCCCACCCACATCCTTATCTACAGCTCTTGTTACCTACTCTAACCAATACGAGGTAATTCACAATGGAAACAAAGCCTTGGTAGGCAAGACCAACATACCACAGACATATACCCATAAACTACTCACCACACTGGGCAGAGGCTCCAGCAACAAACGCCAGCAGACACAAGACAACGAAGTTCTTCATCTTGGATGCGAGTTCTGAAGGCAGAAGCACAAAGTCTCAAAAACAGAAGAAGGACCAGCCCAAACCAAAGTGATAACCTCAAGGCAAGAAGCCTTTTAAGGCGCGAGCTTATCTCCAAAACAATGAACCAATACAGCACACAAGTTAAAAGGCTGATGTAATCCAACAGAGGAGACGAGAACTCCACCGGGACCCAGCGCTCATAGAAGCGTGTATGTCCTCACCTTAAACAGCCACCGCACTAACAACCAAACCCCCCCACAGGTGACACTTATACCTGCGCGAGACGAGTGACGTCAGGCGAGACCCGGATGTGGGCGGGAAACGGGTTCAGTGCAGACATCTAAGGCTTCCGTTCATCCATATATGGTAGAGCAGATTTGACCGTAAATTATTATATGGATTTGGTGATACAGAGCTTCACGATGAAATGATCAAGTTTATAAAAACATATATCTGACGCCGTTTATTGTTTATCTGACAGCGTTTATTGTTTACCTGAAGGTGCGTGTGAAAAGCGCCAGCCTCTGTTTTTCTCTCAGAGGAATCTAGGCACAGAGAACCTGATGGGCAGGTTTCGGCTGAGGCGTTGTCTCCGGTCAGCTAGCTAAACGGTGAAACGAAAAACAGAAATCTGTACATCCTGAGAGAAAGAGAAAATCGCACGGATATGTGAAACTCGGGCACGTGATACGCGAGCCCCCCACGCTGCCACCCCCCTCGCCTGAGTTTTTGACACAGCTGATTCCTCGGATTTCTCGGCTTTCCTCAGAGATACCATCAATGCCCCCGAAACTGACGTCACACTCTCAGCTCCAGTTTCGGATATGTCCGCATGGGTTTAGCATGTGTCTGGATGTGAACACAGAGCCATTGGTAAAGTGTCAAAAAGTGAACATTATCTGAATCATACTCTGTTTACTGATTACAAAGCTACAAACTAAAGTAATTACACAAAACGCTATTTGATATAAACTCATGGTTTCTCTAACAGGTATATACAGGTATATATTTAACAGGTTTAACAAGTATCCAGAGAATTGCCTTGAAATACCATTTATAATGTATGTGTGTATAATATCTATATTCTTCAAAGAAGGATCATTTTGGTAAAGACAATATTAACAACCATGCACCATTTGAACACCATTTGAGCAGCTGCCATTCAAAATGTTCATGATTTGACGAATGGATCAACAGAAATCACCCAAAATTAATCAGACTCCTTAACACCCAGAGTCTGGTCTGAATAACTGCACACATTCAATGACTGGACTGAACACACACACACACACACACACACACACACACACACACACACACACACATAACCTCATCTTTTAAATCTGTCCACACATAACACTTAAAGTATAAAATGTTTACATGTATACCAAATATGGACATAACTGCTGCTAAAACAATGTACATCTTTAAAAAAAAAAAAAAAATGGACACAACCACACTTTACTGCACACACTACCAGTGGGCTATCTGCACTGTCACCTCCCTGTACTTATTGTTTGCTGTTTCGTGTAAATTGTCTTGTGTATTTATTGTATTTATTTATATGTATAATTGTTTGGAAAAAGTTTAATTGGTTCCGTTGACTTCGAAATGGTTCAGCTGACTGAGATACTTGTTTACACACACACACACACACACACACACACATACATATATATATATATATATATATATATATATATATATATATATATATATGCAATTAAGAACAGTAAACTCCCAACTTTGGACTGAAACTGTATGTACACACGTAAAAAAATATCGTATATAGTACTGTACATGTACACGTACACTATGTGTACACTATATATATATATATATATATATATATATATATATATATGTTACAGATTCTTGAAAGCTTAACAACGTAAGAACCATTTTTGGTGCTATATAGAAGCCTATTCAAAAAGGTTCTAGGTACAGGATAACCATATACAACACATTCTCTATCAGTCTGAAGAAATCCTTTACAATCCAGAGAAGCCTTAAAT
>JAMWET010003982.1:1160000-1165000 GCA_024036415.1 Prochilodus magdalenae | reverse complement strand
AAACACAGACAGTGGAAGCTTGTAAGCGTTTTTCCCTGTGTGTTGCAGAGTGATTGGTTTAAGTGCCAACACTAACAAGAGACGTTAGAGGTGATTGTGAACTGATGGAGGCCAATCATCATATCTGGTGTAGGATCTTCTGGATCAGATTGGAGTGTTTGAACTATAAACTATTGCGTAATGATTTATCGCTGTGTAGGCGGTCCAGTATTAAAGGTGGTTTTATAACGTTATATTCTATACGTTAATTAGTTTTTTATTTTATTTAGCTTTTTAACTTCACTTTAGAGTTAGTTTAATTGTGCTCCTCTGTTTCTGGATGGGTATAATTCTCTTCAGCTGCCTTCTGATGACTTTCAGCACAGCAGAAGACTCAGCGAGGCTGCTATCTGTAGAAACATCACCATCTGCTGGATATTAAAGGTTTTGCTATCAAACCAGCCTTCATACACATAAGTTTACAAACCATGTAGTTGAGTTAAAGTAGATATACCTAGGTAATTCCTCCAGTGTTAGCAAAAGTTCCTCAATTTAGACCTCCACTGGAGTAAAGGTACTAAAGTATTTACCTTCAAATGTACTTAAGTACAGAGTTTTTCTGGAAACATTTCTGGAACAAGACTCTTAATCAGCTGAGTGTAGGGAAAGAGACTGTAGTGTCTCTCAGTCCATCAGTAGGTCATTAATTATTAGCAACTGAGTTACTGTACACCGACACGCTACTAACAGCACACTAACACATTACACTTACTGGGTTACTGTACACCGACACACTACTTACAGTACACTAACACATTACACTTACTGAGTTACTGTACACCAACACACTACTTACAGTACACTAACACATTACACTTACTGAGTTACTGTACACCGACACACTACTTACAGTACACTAACACATTACACTTACTGAGTTACTGTACACCAACACACTACTTACAGTACACTAACACATTACACTTACTGAGTAACACCGACCACACTACTTACACTAATATCGACTACACACATACCTACTACTGAGTTACTGTACACCGACACACTACTTACAGTACACTAACACACTACACTTACTGAGTTACTGTACACCGACACACTACTTACACTACACTAACACATTACACTTACTGAGTTACTGTACACCGACACACTACTTACAGTACACTAACACATTACACTTACTGAGTTACTGTACACCGACACGCTACTTACACTACACTAACACATTACACTTACTGAGTTACTGTACACCGACACACTACTTACACTACACTAACACATTACACTTACTGAGTTACTGTACACCGACACACTACTTACACTACACTAACACATTACACTTACTGAGTTACTGTACACCGACACACTACTTACAGTACACTAACACATTACACTTACTGAGTTACTGTACACGTCACACTACTTACACTACACTAACACATTACACTTACTGAGTTACTGTACACCAACACACTACTTACAGTACACTAACACATTACACTTACTGAGTTACTGTACACCATCACGCTACTTACAGTACACTAACACATTACACTTACTGGGTTACTGTACACCGACACACTACTTACAGCACACTAACACATCACACTTACTGAGTTACTGTACACCGACACACTACTTACAGTACACTAACACATCACACTTACTGAGTTACTGTACACCGACACACTACTTACAGCACACTAACACATTACACTTACTGAGTTACTGTACACCGACACACTACTTACACTACACTAACACATTACACTTACTGAGTTACTGTACACCGACACACTACTTACAGTACACTAACACATTACACTTACTGAGTTACTGTACACCGACACACTACTTACACTACACTAACACATTACACTTACTGAGTTACTGTACACCGACACACTACTTACACTACACTAACACATTACACTTACTGAGTTACTGTACACCGACACACTACTTACAGTACACTAACACATTACACTTACTGAGTTACTGTACACCAACACACTACTTACAGTACACTAACACATTACACTTACTGAGTTACTGTACACCAACACACTACTTACACTACACTAACACATTACACTTACTGAGTTACTGTACACCGACACACTACTTACAGTACACTAACACATCACACTTACTGAGTTACTGTACACCGACACACTACTTACACTACACTAACACTTGTCACTTACTGAGTTACTGTACACCGACACACTACTTACAGCACACTAACACATTACACTTACTGGGTTACTGTACACCGACACACTACTTACAGCACACTAACACATTGCACTTACTGAGTTACTGTACACCGACACACTACTTACAGCACACTAACACATTACACTTACTGATATACTGTACACCGACACACTACTTACACTACACTAACACATTACACTTACTGAGTTACTGTACACTGACACACTACTTACAGCACACTAACACATTACACTTACTGAGTTACTGTACACCGACACACTACTTACAGCACACTAACACATTACACTTACTGAGTTACTGTACACCGACACACTACTTACACTACACTAACACATTACACTTACTGAGTTACTGTACACCGACACACTACTTACAGCACACTAACACATTACACTTACTGAGTTACTGTACACCAACACACTACTTACAGTACACTAACACATTACACTTACTGAGTTACTGTACACCGACACACTACTTACACTACACTAACACATTACACTTACTGAGTTACTGTACACCAACACACTACTTACACTACACTAACACATTACACTTACTGAGTTACTGTACACCAACACACTACTTACACTACACTAACACATTACACTTACTGAGTTACTGTACACCAACACACTACTTACAGTACACTAACACACAGAGTTACTGTAAAACCCTGATGTTCCCTCACTTCAGGTTAGGTATGATTATGCATATTGTAAGGATAATGTGTACCATGTGTGTAACATGGGGACCTGCTGCCCCAATACTAGAAATGAATGCTTGTGAACAGTGATTAGGCTGACATCATCATACAGCATTTTCTCCTAAAGCTCACTGGGATTATTGTGGGTTTCATTTACAATACTAAATTCAAGGAGCCAACAAAACAAAGACAGATTTTGTTACCTTGGCAGACTTGCTGGTGGGATACCCTGCTGTCATACCCTAAAGTAGATGTCTTATGTTGCATGCAATCCTCCAAATCCTCATATAGTGTTTATCAAACTAAGAGCTGGATAAAGACACCTAAACTTTATTAAAACTGGTAAATATCACGATTTAGCATCTGATTTAGCAAGCATTAAAACAGTGGAAAAATCTGAAACCTGGTCAGAGGCGCACAAACCCATGTAACTGTCACGCCTGCTGGCTCTCCTCTCATCCCCAATCTCCTGGACTCCGTTTCCCATAATCCACCACCTGTAGACGTCACAGTCACATGTCCACCATCTCCCAAACCTGTTCCGTTTTTTAGATCCAAGTCTCCAGAATATTGATTTCACCTGTAGCTGATTTAGTCTGTTTGTACAAATACTCCTCTCTCCCACTGACCCGTTGCGAAGTTTTGCCACCTTGTGCGTGTTAAGTGGTTCTCCTTGTTGTTATTCTCTTTTGCTCACCTTTTTTGACTTCCTGGTTGACTCTTTTGTCTTCTGCATTTGGATGCTGTTGCTAGTCTGGTTGTTTTGCCTGGTTCTGACTTCTGCTTGTCCCCTTACTCTGACTCAGTCCTTGCCCTCTTGGTTATGTCAGCTTTTACCTTGTTGCTGTTGTGTTGTGCTATGACCCTGTGTAATAAGTCTAGCTTTGCTTTTAGCTCAGAGCGCGTCACAGTCTGTCCATCATCACATTGACATAAATCTACGTAAGTGGTGAAGAGTAATTTTGCAAATGTTACTTTTATAGCACTTTATGTGGATGATTTATATAACATGAATTGAATAGTTTCCATTCAAAATGCAATGATCTTAGCACACACACATGCAATATCTCTGTATTTCTCATGGCCTCCTGCTGGGTACACAGTACGTAGAGCACACAGCACCACTTCTTCAAGCCCTTATTTAGACTTTACAGTCAAGAGCCCTTATTAACCGAACACCTCAAGACTCAATAAATCAAAATATTAAATAAGAATAATATCATAAAAACAATTTCAAAGCAATAATGCAGAAAATTAATACTACAGTGAAATAAAACAATAACACAGTAAATAAAATAAACACAAATGATAAAATAATAATTAAAATAATAATGCAAACTTATAAAAAAAAATATTAATTATTAAATTAATTCCCTAGATGAACATTTCCTGTACTAGGGGCACTGCAGAGCGGCCCTACTGTTACCTCAAGTGGAAACATAGCATTAAAAAAAGCATTAAACCATTTTGAATGTGGAAATGAAATCATTTGCGTGTCTCACAATATTATTCTTATTTATAATTCTGATTTATTAATTTTTTAAAAAGTTCTTGATTTACAATTTTAAACCTACCCACCAAGTTTCATTCTTGTCTGTTGATTCCTTCTAGATGCGACTGTTTGTGCAACTATATTTTTTTGAGTGTATAATAATTCATTTTGGCTGACAGGTGTCTGTGAATTTAGAGGTGGGCCAAAACATTTATTCTAGTATAAAAATCATATTCTATAAGTAATGAATAACAGCACCACACGTTATACAGCCACAATAATAGTCATTTTAATCTGTTTATTCAGCAAAATGTTTTTTTTAATCCTCCAACGCAGTCATGTAAATCAATTTGTAGGTTTTACAATCAATAAGACAGCATTAATAAATGTATTAATAATTACTGAATCCTCACATGATTTCACCAAGACATCTCCAATGTAACGTTGTTCAGGGTCTACTTTCGCTTCCTGAGGAAAAACTGTGAAACAGAAAAGCAGAACCGTTTAAAGTGAGTATGGCAAGACCTAATTATATGATGTCTAACTCTGAGTGCACAT
>JAMWET010003982.1:1117500-1155000 GCA_024036415.1 Prochilodus magdalenae | reverse complement strand
TTTACAGTCCATGTCCATACATATGAAGAATGGATTTAAAATGAAGCAGTCGAGATGTGACTAAGGCTCGCCTTCACCTTTAATTTGAGCCACTGAACAGAAATATTGCATTACCAATTTAAAAGCTCCAGACATTCCTACAGTTTCTTCATTTTCACAGGCTGAAACGTAAATGGACAGTCAACTGGTAAGCAGTTCCAGGACCAGGTGTGGCCTGTTCCCTTTATTTCATCACAAATAAGAGAGATAGCAGGTGGTGAGTCCCCATGCAGAATATGCGTTTGATAGCTTTTCATGGGAACTCTCAATATGCAGTCCTAAGAGGTGTTAGTGCAGGTGACGGTGGCCAAGGTAGGAGTGGCTAAGAGAGCTAGCAGAAACCTTAGGACTGGTCACATCAGCATTTAGGTGTGCTCATATCACAGAAGCTGTCAGTGAAGGTAGGGAATGCATGTTTATGCATAGAACATGAAGCACAATATCACAGAATATGAAGCTACAGGGGTTGGACAATGAAACTGAAACACCTGTCATTTTAGTGTGGGAGGTCTCATGGCTAAATTGGACCAGCCTGGTGGCCAATCCTTATTAATTGCACCAGTAAGAGCAGAGTGTGAAGGTTCAGTTAGCAGGTAAGAGCTCAGTTCTGCTCAAAATACTGCAATGCACACAACATTATGGGTGACATACCAGAGTTCAAAAGAGGACAAACTGTTGGTGCACGTCTTGCTGGCGCATCTGTGACCAAGACAGCAAGTCTTTGTGATGTATCAAGAGCCACGGTATCCAGGGTAATGTCAGCATACCACCAAGAAGGACGAACCACATCCAACAGGATTAACTGTGGACGCAGGAGGAAGCTGTCTGAAAGGGATGTTCGGGTGCTAACCCGGAGTGTATCCAAAAAACATAAAACCACGGCTGCCCAAATGACGCTGTATTGACCGCAAAAGGAGGCCCTACACCATACTAATAAATGATTGTGGTCTAAAACCAGGTGTTTCAGTTTCATTGTCCAACTCCTGTATCTCACATTTCTTATCTGTCAGACTTGTTTGTGAATAAAGGTCCAGTAATTTTACTCCTTACTTCTCAGACTACAGTACATATATGCGCATACATGCTGATAAATCCCTGATGTTGCATCTCCATTTTACTTTTACATCACTTGAACACAATAGGAGGAATAAAGCAACCAAAAAAAAGTCAATATATTAAATAAAAATAACAAGTCACACTATTTTTGCCGTCTCATGCAAAGTTACTATTTTAAAGACATAAAATATACATAATAAATGTACTTGCCTTCATACGTAACAGATTAACAGATGACACGACTCTACTTTACCTTTTTCCACCTTGTCCAGTCTGGATTCTGGATGTTGTAGTGAGTGTGGAACGCCCACGTTCATGCAGCTTAAGATATTTGTGCAGCTGTGCCAGACTTGAGCCAGGAAGAAGAACAGAAGGTGTGGTCTGGATGTTTCTTCCTCTAAGTCTTTGGACTGCGAGTTTCCAATGCGAGTTTATCACAGTGTAAAGCTTCAAAACTGTCTTTGTTCTTTTACATTACATTTATGGCATTTAGCTGACACTCTTATCCAGAGCGACTTACAAGGTTAATGATTACAGGTAGGCCAATGTAGTGTTAAGAGTCTTGCCCAAGGACTCTTGGTGTAAACAGAGCATAGTCACCCAGACTGGGATTCGAACCCCAGTCTCCCACATGTAGAGGTGGCACCCTGAGTAGTGGTGTTACCCACTGAGCTACACCAACCACACTACACACACACACATCTTCTATTTTACATCTTCTATGAAACCGAAGCCGGTAGAATGTGTGTGTTGGGATGGGGTGTCATCCTGCATGTGAGATCATGAATATCTGAGATAATAGGTCATCTGTTACTCCTTCAGTCTAGTATGTCTCAACCCTGGTCCCGGGGACCCACTGTCCTGCACACGTTAATGCTTTTCCTGCTCTAACACACCAAACCTAATTCAATAATGAGTTGTTGATTACCTGAATGGTTGGATCCTGTGTGTTGGGAGTCGGGAAAACACTTAGACGTGCAGTGTAACGGACCTCCGGAATGTGTTTCTCCATCAGTGAGCACTGAGCGCAGAGGACGCTGTTGGCTGGATAGTTGTGGTTGGTGGATGATTCTCAGTCCAGCAGTGACACTGAGGTGTCCAGCAGCACTGCTGTGTCTGATCCACTCACACCAGCACAACACACACTAACACACTCCCACCACCGTGTTAGTGTCAAGGCAGGGCTGTGGAGGTCATAGGTCCACAATCGTGGCTGATGGGTCAATCCGTGCTAGTCGGACGATCTGTAAGTTCTTCCTCTCTGTGCTTTGTGTAGGTTTTTCAAACCCCTAATGTTCAATGTGCTTCCCTGATTCACTGTCGTCAACAGTGTGCTATGGTAACATCCACACAACCTCACTCCCGCTGCTCCAGCTGCTCCAACTGCTTTCAAACTCACTCTTCTTTGAGTTCTTCATTCGCAAGAGTTGTAAAAGGCTGAGAGGTTGATGGAAAGACTACTTTGGCAGCTGGTCCTTTAGTCTACTTCAAAATGAATAAAGATGATATTGGATACTTTTTATTGTGTCTTCTGGGAATGTTATCCTCTTCCTGTCGCCGAACTCAGCAGGGCTGGACTGTTCTTGCTGCTGGGAGCTGCTCTGTTTTGATTGGCTAAATTAGAACTGAAACTTGTAAATAGTGTATGAGCTGAAACACACATGTGCTTTTAATCTGATGTAAGAGTTGACGGAATTCAAGTGGTGACGCTCAGGTACTTTATTATAAATTAATTCAGTGGGAAACAACAGGGCAAAAAGTTCTCAAGTAATGCAAGCAAATGTAGTAATTGTACTTGAAATCGTTTTTGCTATCACTTATTACAGGCATTTGTACTGTCTCTTTGAAAATTCAAGTGAACTTGATTTAGACTAGAACAACTCCAAAACACAAGCAATTATATACCACTCTGTATATATATATATATATATATAAAATGGCATTAATATTAATTAATGCCATTATATTAATTAATATTAATGTTAATAATACATTATATTGATATATATATGTATTATTAACATTAATATTAATGCCATTATTATTATTATTGTTATTATTATTATTATTTAAAATAAAAAAATAGTAGTAATAATAATGTTTATTTTATTTCTGTACGACAAATATTAATAAGCAGTTATAACAGATTAAAACAACTGGCAAAAATGTGGTGAATATGTATTAAAGCCGACAGGATTTATGCAGATTGATGGAAAAGATGAAGATCAGTAAACATCAAAATCTGATCTTTAACAGTATAAAAGTATGCATGTTCAGTGTTACACAGTGTTCAGTGTAAATAAAGATAATCTATTCGTAACCCCACACTCCCAGCTACATGTACACAGGGGAGTCTATATGCATACGTACATACAGAGAAAAGGAAAAGATACATACATACATACATACATACATACATACGTACACATTACTCATATATACACATATACAAACATAAAAACTATATGCGCAAATCTAAACCTACACACATATAGTCACATATACATACACGTAAACATCACCCCTCTTCTTAAAATGAACATTGCACAGATATGATGAGAAACTAAGTTAGATTTAAAGGGGGAGGGGGAGAGTAAG
Organism: Prochilodus magdalenae; assembly: GCA_024036415.1. Classification (NCBI taxonomy): domain Eukaryota; kingdom Metazoa; phylum Chordata; class Actinopteri; order Characiformes; family Prochilodontidae; genus Prochilodus; species Prochilodus magdalenae. The sequence continues at coordinate 1,151,307 of JAMWET010003982.1, read as the reverse complement.
TCAATAAATAAACAAATCACTAAATTAAAAAAGCAAGTAAATAAATAAATTAATAAAAAAAATTATAATAATCCCTCAGTCGGCTGGCATAGTTTGGAGTAAATTAAAATACCTAAGAAATGGATTGCATTTGGAATAAAATACTGCAGTATTGCCTTTTAAAGTAGATCTTATCTTTTCCATAGTAAGAAAGTGTATAACATCTTGGAGTCACCTTGAAATAGAAGGGGATTTTGAAGACTTCCATAATAGCAATATACGACGTCTTGCTAGCAGAGATGTAAATGCCAGTACATCTGATTGGGCATTTATAACTCTTTATGAAGGTAGCCTTATTCTAAAGTGGTACCTTTTATTTTATTATTATTATTATTATTATTATTATTATTATTATCAATAATAATAATAATAATAATAATAATAACAACAACAACAACAACAACAACAACAACAACAATAATAATAATAATAATAATAATAATAATAATAATAATCCTATCTATACATTAATAATAATCTTGTATCTGGGTTTAATTCAACTTAAATGCACTTCACATGTTTTTGAGTGTCTTAACCATGATTAAGATCTACTCTAACACTGGTCTTAGAATATGTAGTTCTGAAGCTCAGTGTGTGATCATTACGATTTAGCTACTGGTGTGAAAATGAAAGAAAAAGTCTACCTAAAGCTTACAAGCTCAAGTTTATACGACCGTACAGTCTGTGTGATACTTTGTTTTGGGTGTATTTAACTCTATATATCATTTCAGTACACTTTAACCTAACCTAAACTTTATTTGTGTCAGGCAATTAAATGATTAGGGTTTTTACAGTGTAATCGGTTAGTTTACACCTCTTAGGAATGGTGGGAAGTATTAGTCTAGGTATCAAATATTAGAATATCTGAGCTGAGTATACCTTAACTATAAGCTAAACCGTGTCTGTGGCAGGTATAAGAGACACATCAGTTAACCCTCAGGCACAGCAACTGTATTCTAAACTACACACAATGCAGGTTAGGTCGTCTACACTGTGTCAGGGGTCTGGGGGGTGGAACAGGTAGCTTCACTGAGATGCCTTAACGATGAAATGTCACTCTTCATTGTTATTATGTCTATTTTGTGGGAAACGAGAAGTGAGATGCCAAAGGGAGTCGGTTTGCAAGGAGGACAAAACATGGCCATAAGGAAATATGGGTGTTTCCTTCTCCCGCTGATGTGGCTATTGTGCTCATTCTCAGGAGAGAAAGAGAGAGAGGGTGAGGGTGAGAGAGAGAGTGAGAGTGTTCTGGGGGACGACAGTCACCTGAGAGAAGAGCGAAAGCATCTAGAAGAGCCGGACAGGGACCTCCGCTGTCTGCCCCAATGCTGACCCGGTAGCCCTCAATTCAGCTGTGAGATATGCAGTAAGTGCTTTATGTATTAATGAGCTCTTATGATCGTAAGTATGGATTTTATTTATTTAGCCTTGGGATACAGAGTGTCAGCTTTCAGACAGGAGTGCTGGCGTAACACAACAGTGTTATAAACTGTTTGATATTTCGTTTTTAAAGAATGATTATCGTTTTTTTTTTTATCTGTTCATCAGTTCTTATTTCATTAAGCCAAATTTAGGTATCTGTGTGTATTTTATCTTATATTAATTACTATGGTACTATGTGTTAAGTGCACACTGTATATAATAGGAGAGGCATAGTGAAATGTAATTGGGTGTTGTAACAGTACCGGATTTCTGACTATGGAAAAGATGGTGGCCAAAGTTGGCCTGTTTGATTTTTCAGGAAGATATCCCACCCCCTCACCTAAGGAGAGAACAAATACTCATATACCATATGTAAAGAACCCTGGAATGTTTTAATTTATTTATAAAATTGTATTTCTAGGTATCTTAGCAACAAAATGAGGTTGAATGTTATAAAATACAAAAACAGTAATGTAGTAATAATTGTTCTAAAAATGTACTAAGAGAAAAAGTTTGGGAAATTTTTTTAAATTTAAAAAAGTCAAAGAAATAATAATAATAATAATAATAATAATAATAATAATGACCAATATGAATGGTGCTAAGTAATAATATATGTTCAGATTAGCAGCACTTTTCATTAATGGTACCAAATGGAACAACAGAATGGCCCAAAACTGCTTGGGAAAAATCTGGTTCCATTGACTTCCATTGTAAAATAGCCGTTTTGGAGATGCTTGTTTTTCTTTGGACAGTGATGATATTGAATATTCTGGTGGTCCGTTCAGCATAAACATTTAACACAATGCAGAGGGTATTAAAAAAGAGACCCAAACATCTTTTTATTAAACAGCAGCATAACAGATATAGCAACTCCATAAAACGGTAACGGGCTTGAACTGTCTTTGACTCTGGAGTAGAGTAGCCCAAAAAGATTACTACTAAGGACCCTCACGCTAGTGCGAGACAATGCCTGAATATGGCCCAGAGGGTGGGACAATATTCAGCATGTAACTGAATCAGAAATGAGGGATTACTGTTATCAGTTTTCCTTTTCATAAGGCCGCTGGTGCTGACTTTAGTAACACCCTCCTTGTGGGCTCTCTACATGGTCCCTTTACATAAACGCACAATTACAAAGAATCATATCTGGATATTTCCTTAAACCCAAACATCTTTTTAGGAGTGAGAGACACAAGAAGGCCCTTTACAGCCTTACACACCTATCTGCCGGCTTTCAGGAAGTAGGTGATGATTCATTCAGCTTCTATTAAGACCCTTACACACCCAGAGATTGGCTTTTGCGTATGTAAATGTCAGCTCTTCTCATATATTGTATTGTAGGCCATGCCTCATACATCACATTTTTTTGTGGTTTGGGAAATTTGAAATCGGACACAGTAACTGTACCCTGCTGTGCCTTTGTTCCGTGTGGAAATAGGTTACCCGTACAGTTACCTGTACAAGACCAACCGTACTCAAGTACACTGCTATATAAATAGCCCAGCATGTAGAAATACAACCGCATGCTCACTCAAGTGGGTCATGGTACAATTTTGGTGAAAATGAAAATGCCCAGTTATATGGTATTTGTTTGAATCTATCCTATAAATGATATTAATACATATTTCAGTGTCGTGTATGAAATCTTTACGGTCAGTCCATACGCTCTCAGAAAGGTACTAAACTGTGAGAGGAGTGGAACCCTTTAGTTAGGGAGCATGCTTACCTAGTCAGTCTTGTACCTTTAGTTAGGGAGCATGGGAAGAACCCAATCCAGTCATCTGCCAATGGTGCTGGCACTAACAGGATGGCTCATGGAGGGCATCACGGCTCACTGAATATCTGCATGTCGGACAATTGGCTAGATCTTTCTCTCCGTGGTTCGTGCAGATCTCCCAGATCATACCGACTGGCGCATGCCTTCTATCCACTGCCACCCACATGCTGTGGTAATATCTGCATGGCCAGTATGGCACACAATACATCCATGTTACAACCCCAACTCCAGGAATGAAATACAGAGGACTCAAATCTCTAATGAGCAGATACATATGTAAATAGGGGTTTTATTTAAAGCAAGAGAAACATTGTGGTGGTTGGAGGCCTTACTACTGTAGGTGGAAAATTATAAAGAAAAGGTTCAGATCTTAAAGCCATCAGCTGCCAGCGATCATTAGGCACATGTCATGAGAGTTAATAAAAATACTAGACACAAACAAGTACTTCAGGATTAACCAGGGACCTACCTGGATGGGGACCATCCAAAACCCTTGGAGGTAAGATGTAGAAGTTGAAATCGTACCATGATGAACAAACGTATACCTAGAGTACTTCTTCTGACAATACAGGAGACTTAATCACAGTCCAGCTAATCTAATATCGTCTCTGTCAATAGAAAAACATGCATCTACATTTTGGAAGTGTTTTACTTTTATGCATCATTTGAACACAACAGCTGCTGTTTACACTGTGTGAATATTTCTTGATGAATGGACCGACAGAAATGACCCAAAATGGCTTGAAAAAAAAAGTCTGGTTCCATTGACTTCCATTATACTGGCACGGTCATATCCACTGTAATCCTACATCTTAATTCTGCTAGTGCAAATGCCACTGTATCGTCCTTATTGTCTTCAGTGTCTTATTGTCTCATTTATTTCTATCTCAGGGCCCTTATTTTATTCAGTTGTATGTCTTGTATCTGTCTATTTTATGTTTAGTGATTATTACATTCAATATACTGTTGTTTTAGTTGCAACCTTTAAATCATGAACTGTTTATTTGCTGCACCTTGGGACGGAGAGTACACAGTTTCAACCCTCTGTATGTCTTGTACATATTGAAGTAACATGCGACAATAAAACTACCCAACTTGACTTAAGCTAAAGTAGGTTTTTGCCCTCTCCTGTGAAGTTACCATTTTTAAGGTACCTGTTTTTCTTTGGACAGTGACGATATGTAGCTCAGAGGGACCAGAACTGTGAAACACTAACACTATATTTTTCTCCAGGGTATCATTGATATATTAGCTGCTGTGGTTAAATGGTTGGTGTAGCGCCACAGCTAACACCACTTCCTGCTAGGGTGCTACCCCACCATGTGGGAGACTGGGGTTTGATTCCTGGTCTGGGTGACTATGCTAAGCTACACCAATAAGAGTCGTTGGGCAAGACCAAATCTTCCATTGGCCTATTTGTTATATAATTAACCTTGTAATTCTCTCTGGATAAGAGCGTCAGCTAAATGCCGTAAATCTTGATATCTCTTCCATCCTGCAGGGCTTCACTGCTGTGTCTGTGTGCTTTGCTCACTTACGCCAGTGCAGGTATGTCACACCGTTACTCGAGCCTTTCTTAGAAGCTGTTTTTCTGCTTTCAGCTTTTCAAGCTTCTGCCCTTTTCTGTCACTCATAGGTGCCAACCTCAAGGACTGCGAAGATATAGGAAAGATTTGTCATATGTACGCAGAGTGCATCAAAACGCGCAACAGCTTCACTTGCATTTGCCTTAATGGATACACTGGAGATGGAACCGAGTGCAAGGACATTGACGAGTGTACCACTGGTCTTCACACTTGCCACATAAGAGCACACTGCGACAACACGCCGGGCAGCTACAGCTGTGTGTGCCTGGATGGCTACTCTGGCGATGGCTTCCAGTGTGAGGACATTAACGAGTGCCAAACAGAAAATGGTGGTTGTCATGCCGATGCAGTTTGCACCAACAGAGAGGGTGGGCGGGATTGCCGGTGCAAGAGCGGCTTCAGTGGAAATGGGTTTCAGTGTACTGATGATAACGAATGCACCAGACCAGGCATCTGCCACTGGAATGCGACCTGTACCAACAACCCTGGTTCATACATATGCACATGTAACGCTGGCTATAAGGGTAATGGCAACTATCTGTGCCTAGACATCGATGAGTGCTCAGAAACCCCAGGTGTGTGCTCAGCCTCTTTTGGCTTCAGGGGGTGCAAGAACCTGCCAGGAACCTATTACTGCCTCTGTAACGGTGGCTACCAAAGCAACGGGAAAACTTGTGAGGATATCAACGAATGTGCAAGCAATACTTGTAGCATGTTTGCTGACTGCGTCAACACACTCGGATCGTACCGGTGTACATGTCAGGACGGCTTTGTGGGGAATGGCTTGACGTGTGTGGACATCAACGAATGCAGTGGGAAGAACAACTGTGATCCCAACGCAGTGTGCATCAACGTGCTGGGCAGCTACGAATGCTCTTGTCGCTCTGGCTTCCTAGGAACGGGAAACCAGTGTACGGACATTAACGAGTGCTCCGAAAGCAACCTATGCCCAGCCAGCGCAGCCTGCGTCAACACTGCAGGGTCATTCTACTGTGACTGCGGCCAGGGCTACGTTTTCAATAAAACGCAGTGTCAGGATCTGGACGAATGCGCTATAGGCCGCTGTAGCCAGTATGCCTCATGTGCCAACTTCCCTGGCTCCTTTGCTTGTGCATGCATTCCTGGTTATGCTGGGGACGGATTGTCCTGTGCAGATGTAGACGAGTGCGCCTCATCTCAGAAATGCCACCCCAACGCCATCTGCACTAACTTGCCTGGGAGTTACAACTGTAGTTGTATGGTGGGCTACTTAGGAGATGGTGTGGCTCGATGCTTAGATGTAGATGAGTGTCTCATGAATAATGGTGGATGCAGTGCCAGGGCTACTTGTATCAACAGCATGGGATCCTTCACCTGCGTCTGCCCCACTGGATTCAAGCTAGTCAACAGTACAGTCTGCCAGGACATCGATGAATGCCAGTTGCTGGAAAAGCCATGTAAAACCAATGAGAAATGCACCAACAAAGAAGGTTCTTATGAGTGTCCTTGTCAGCTGGGGTTTAGTAGGCTCACCAAGAGCTCAGAGTGTACCGATATAGACGAGTGTGCGGTGGGTCAGCCATGCCATCGCAATGCTACCTGCCTAAACTCAGTGGGCTCTTTCATGTGCACTTGCAAGCACGGATTCAGTGGAAATGGCACCAGATGTGAAGACGTGAATGAATGCATGGCAGAGGGCGCGTGTCACCCCCACGCTCTGTGCTTCAATGTCCCTGGAGACTTCCACTGCCAGTGCCAAACAGGCTTTAAAGGAGATGGCTTTACTTGCACAGACTTGAACGAATGTGTGCTCTCAAACACAACCTGCCCCGACTTCTCTGTGTGTGTGAACTCTCCCGGAACATACGTCTGCTCGTGCATGAATGGAACAGTGGCATACAATAACACCTGTGGTCTTCCGAGCCAAGGGTGCAGCCCTCCTTGCCATCCACATGGGCTCTGTCACCCTTCACCTATGGGATACCAGTGCGTGTGTGACAAGGGCTTTGAGGGGGACGGAATTGTTTGTTCAGACATCGACGAGTGTCAGGAGAAAGTGTGTCTGAAGAATGAGACTGAGTGCGTGAATAGCCCAGGCTCCTTCTCCTGCATCTGCAAAAGGGGCTATATTCAAAATGGAGCCGAATGCATAGGTAATTATATGGTGCTCAATACAGATTCAATCAGCCATGATTGATGCTCTATACCCAAATAAATTAGAGATTTGTTTTCTATCCAAGGCTGACACAACATAACATGTGGTATCGCATGATGTATCTGACTGGAACTGTCGCTACATCACCCACAGGGCCTAATAAAACCTGACTGAATAATGCTAGTCCTGTAATAACTACTGTAATAACTACTGAGACACTATACTATAATAACACAACCGACTAAAAGAAGGTGACAGGCAGAAACAGAAACAATGATAGGTGCAAAATGTTCTCTCCAAAATGTTCTCACACCTTTAGGGAGTGGCCAGAACCTGGCAAAAACTGGTGCTCTATTTTTGGATGGAACTCAAAGGTGTAGAATCTGACTATCCTGTAACCCAGACATTGTTCTGCTTTGTATGCCAATGTCATTCCAATAACTTGATAGCTGTGTATAAACAGCTGTCACATATGGCATGAGAAGAATGAGATGGTAAGGAGATCACTGTAAGGTACATACACCTACGTATAAACGTGCCTCAGAGAACTTATAGATACAGAAAGGCTCGGATGTGAGCTATCAGGTAGTCTTTATAAGGATGTGGAACCCTTTTTGGAGTACCTACCCAATGGACAGAATTGTCTTGAGTTGAGTGTTAGATGTGTGTGAATGTTTTTACAGAATGCCCCTACTTTATTATGTATAATAGGTATATAGCAAGACCATAGCCATGACCTGAACACTGGGGGACCAAATATCCTATGTTGGGGTGATGACTAAAACCTAACTGAGACAGAGAGTTGTTATGACGAGAGCGAAGCGCTGGCATGGTGGTAGAGTGTTACAATAAAAGTCCCATCAACAACTGATGAGAACACTGATAGATCCTAACTTCACACAAAACTGCTGAGTGGAATATTTTAAATTATATTTCATGGTAGTATTTTTTGGGGGGGGGATTTTGTGCTCACCTCTAATATACATTTAAAATCAGACTCAGAATCAGCTTTATTGGCTAAGCATGTTGACACACACAAGTAATATGACTTTAGCACTATAGTGTTACTCTAGGACTGTACCAATATACACGACTTACTGACAGTCCACAATATACACAATGACTCCAGATATACAAAAGACATACCCACACTGTTCAATATACACTCTACACGGTATACACAATATACGCAACGACTCCACATATACACAGCACATACACACACTGTACAATATACACTCTACACAGTATACACCGTATACACAACAACTCCACATATACACTATACATACACACACTGTACAATATACACTCTAGACAGTATACACCGTATACACAATGACTCCACATATACACAATACATACACACACCGTACAATATACACTCTAGACAGTATACACCATATACACAACAACTCCACATATACACAATACATACACACACTGTACAATATACACTCTACACAGTATACACCATATACACAATATACACAACGACTCCACATATACACCATACATTCAGACACTATACAATTTACATTCTTCACAGTTTATGCAGTTATTATCATTGTATTAATACATTTTTTTTGTCTTTGGTTCATTAAAACATATAATTTCAGCCTTCAGCTGCCAACAGTGTGAAAAGTGCTCTACAAATATTGTATTATTATTATTTTTAAAGGAATGATAGACAGGAATGATATTTATCCTACTAAGTTATTCAGTTATTAATAAAGAAGAGTCTTACAATATGTCAACACTGTAATGCCCTACAACCTGAAACCTTTCGACTGTAGCAATCATAAAGTAACCATTACTATGCTAATATAGTCTGTATAAATATTGTTTGTATCCACATTTCTCTTTCTCTTGATGCTCACCGCCAAAGATGTGGATGAGTGTGCTTTCGGAACAGATGAGTGCAGCGACTTTGCAGAATGTGTCAACACCATCGGGAGTCACATGTGCTTCTGTCTCAGCGGCTTCACTGGGGACGGAATAAGCTGCTCTGGTAAGGTGTTTCCTCTATTCACAAGTCTTTTACTGCCGCTTTGTTTCGCCTGTGCTCTCTTTTTAGTGTTTTAGGGCTTTTTTCCTGACCCTGTCCCATTTTGGATGACTTATAGACATTGATGAATGCCAGATTCAAAACGGAGGGTGCCATCCAGTAGCCAGCTGCATTAACACGCCTGGATCCTACGAGTGCACCTGCCCATCTGGCATGCCTGGGTCTGGATTTAATTGCACAGACGTGGACGAGTGTTCGGAGAATTCAACCTTGTCCCAAAACTGCAGCCATTTTGCCACATGCAAAAACATAGTGGGCTCCTACATCTGCCGCTGCCTGGATGGATACCAGGGGGACGGGTTCACGTGTACGGATGTGGATGAGTGTCTGTCACCTTTGCGCTGTGGTAAAAACATGGTTTGCCACAACATACCGGGAGCCTACACCTGCAGTTGCATTCTGGGAATGGTCTATGACTGGGGCACCTGTGTGAGTGAAAGGACATGTGAGAATGCCACCAATGGCTGTCACAAACAGGCGGAGTGCAGTGTGATACTGGGTTCTCATTACTGTGCCTGCAGAAAGGGCTTTTATGGGAATGGAACCCAGTGCATAGACATAGACGAATGTGTCTTGGCAGGACAGGAACCATGTCCACAGTTTGCCTACTGCTTTAACACCGAGGGATCCTTCCACTGCAGCTGCTGGGAGGGTTATCAGGACAACGGGACAGACTGCCAGGATATAAACGAGTGCGAGACAGGAAATTTCACTTGCCCAAATAACAGCACTTGCAAGAACAAAGCCGGGGGATACCTTTGTCCATGCGATGTTGGCTTTGCTGCCAACAACTCTCTCTGTTTGGACATTGATGAGTGTGCCACAAGTCTGGCACTGTGCCCTAACTCCTCTGATTGCCATAACACAATGGGATCCTATTTCTGTGAGTGCTGGGATGGCTATGTCGGTAATGCATCACACTGTGAGGATCTTAACGAATGCCTGGATAGCTCTACATGCCCACAGCATAGCACTTGTGTCAACACAGCAGGTGCATTTCTATGTCCATGCAATGATGGGTTCTACAGTAGCAACAATAACACCTACTGCAGGGACATAGACGAGTGCTCACAGCCAGATTTGGGTCCCTTATGCACGAATGGAATCTGCATCAACACTGCTGGCGCATTCTACTGCGAGTGCAATAAAGGATTTTGGAGCAATGTGACGAAGTGCCAGGATATTGATGAGTGCTCAGGATACCGGAATGGCTCGATATGCCAGGCACACTCCACTTGTGTGAACATTCCAGGCTCATATGAATGTAGGTGCGATCAGGGCTATCTAAAGAATGGCGCAGTGTGTCAAGACATTGACGAATGCTTGGCAGAAAAAAGCCCTTGCTCTGAAAATTCACAGTGTGTAAACACTGCAGGCTCCTTTTTGTGCCCCTGTGTATCTGGATACAGGGCGGAGGGACCATACTGCACAGACATCAATGAGTGCCTCATCACTAACTCCTGCCGCCCAGACCAAGTGTGCAACAATCTGCCTGGGTCGTACCTGTGCTCCTGCCCTGCGGGGTACCGCGAGGATAACGGGACTTGTAACGACATAGATGAATGTCAGAATGCCACTGCCGTGTGCCATGCCCTGGCTCGATGCTGGAACACTGTAGGGTCTTTCTCCTGCACTTGCCCCTTAGGTTATTCTGGGGATGGCACAGAGTGCAAGGACATCAACGAATGCTCATCACCCACCTCCCCCTGCCATCGTCAAGGCCGTTGCATCAACACCCCAGGATCTTACTTATGCATGTGTTCACCAGGTCTAATCTCTTTAGGGCCCATGTGCGTGGACCTAGACGAGTGCCAGCAGAACAGAGGCGGGTGCCATCCCGCTGCTACGTGTTACAACTCTGTGGCGGGTTTCTATTGTCAGTGTACCAGTGGCTGGGATACTACGGCTCAGTCCGGGAGCGGTGCACGTGGATGCACTGAACGAAATGAGTGTCTCTCATCTACTGCTTGCTATGGCAATACAGTCTGCACAAACACAATGGGATCCTTCAGCTGTATCTGCCCTGATGAGAATATCGACTGTCAGCAACTGGCACAAAAGGGTCAGGCATTACATCATAACCCCACGCAAAAGTTTTGTTTGTGCTGCATGTGTGACTTTCACTTGGACAGCTTTTCCAGTACATTCATGTTGTTTACCTACTCTCTTTATAACTAGCTTGTGAAAGCTGTATCAATACACTTACGTGGCTTTATTAGGAGCATACCAGTACTCATAGTCCTTAAGGCTGGGACCAAAACACAGAGAAGCAATATCAAAGGCAGATCAATATGGGCAAAACCACAATAGTAGGAGTAAAGTAAAACAATACAAGCAAAGAAACAGGCTCAGATCTCTGGTAAACACAGAACATGGGTGGCCACACGTCCGGTTTTAGGCCGAACCAGCCGGCATTCCCACTCCCAGTCTTCCGTCTACAGCAATACCTGGACGGACGCCTGTTAGTCCTCTTTTTGGGATGAACTATTTAAAACATTCACTTGTAAACAATATTATGTGTGCCTTTGGCTCACGTCCGTGTCAAAAGACATACCTTGGATTTCATTGGTTTAACAAGGTCATGTGACAAAAAGCAATCATTTATGTGTTGTATCGGTGAGGTTATGAATTTCATTCTGTTCTAGTAGAGCCCCCCCCTTATGATGTCCTCCTTTTGAGGGTGGGATGTCCTCGTTTTTGGGGTTATGAAAGTGGCCACCCTAGTTAACACAGACACTTTGCAAAGAACAGCTCAAACAATAAGGGTGCATATGAGAATCTGGATTGTTCATGAACATGAGCTGCAGGTGTGTAAGAATGGAGGGGAGTGGGTGGAGCCAGGGAGAAATCGAGTAGTCTCCCCAGAAGGGAGGAGATATGTTGACCGTAATATCGGAAACTGCTCCAGATTTGGCCTGCATACTGACAAGATCAGGTTGTCAGCTGATTATATATCTTCCTGAATTATGAATATATCTTATTATAACATACGCTAAAAGCTTTATCCAAGTTTCAGCAGAAGTACTGGAGTGTTGAGACATTGTCTAAACACTTGCACAGTGTGGTTTAAATGTTAAACTGAATGTAAGAGCATGCAACTTCATTTTCTATATGTCTACAGAGAGCAGACTGTACCCTTTCGGAAAGGAGGTTGGTGATATGGGGTTGCCCATGTCGACAGCGGATGGAAATTCTCCATACATAACTCCTCCAGTGGGTTTTCCCTTTATGGGCAAACTCTATGACAGGCTCTTTGTAAGTATACAGTTCTTGTCATTTTATTGTAATTAATGAATGTTAAAATTTTATATCATAAAATTAAAATGTTCTCATAGTGAATAAGTTTGTGATTTCTAGTACATAATGGCATGAAACTGGATTCAGTTTTCAGACAATGGCCTGGTCCAGTTCCAGACTGTCAGTGAGAATGAGAAGCTCCTTCTGCCCGCTCCCTACCCCGAGGGCTTCAAGGGTAATGAAAGCCAGCCCATGCTAGCTGTGTTCTGGGATGATGCTGACCTCACATTAGGAGAGGGAAAACTGTTCTACCAGGTCAGGGGGAGTCATGCATGAACTCATGCTTTTCACTTTAAGCACTTTGTGTTAAGGCCTATTCACACCTAGTGAAAAAGAAGTCATGGAACCTTCACACCAGAGGTTCAGTTCTGTAACCTTCAATATTAGGTGGAAAAGTCATAGTAGCAATAATTCATTTATCACATTTCATTTACTATGGGCACCCTATTCTACAAAAAAGCTGGGAATGAACAGTCTGGCGTGCATCTAGATTACTAAACAAATGACTGAAAACAGTCACTACACTGTACTCACCATCATTCCCAGTCCTTCAGCTATGATCCTCCATATGTCATATATATTTTTAAAGCCAGCTTTGTGCTTGTCATATAAGTTTGGACTGTGTCCTTAACATTTAGTGGCAGGCTGGATTTCTGGTTGACATCTGCCTGGAGCTGAAAGGCAGGAGCCCTCAACTTATGAGCAGTCATGGGCTGGAGGTATGGGAACCAGCCTTGTGACCGGAAGGTCGCTGGTTTGATTCCTAACAGTTCCCTGGGTGCTGTGGATAGGGCTGCCCACCACCCCGGGCAAATGTGTTCAATGCTCAGTGTGTTCACTAGTCAGTAGATGTGGATGTTTGATTTTACGAATGGATTAAATGCTATCAACATATTCCTCTGTGTGCAAATGCAATTGGCAAATGGTTGCAAATTCTAATTCTAACTGTGGAAGTACTGATACTGAGCTGAGGAAGTGTGGATTCCAACCTTTATTAGACGTATGATGGTAGCCAAGGCCAATCGGTTTGGGAAATAACGTAAAAGATGGAATTAATATACATTCCTTTGTTCTCAAAACTTGACACGCATTTGTTTAGTTCAGAAAACAGACTCTGAGTGAATAGGCCTTAAACCTATTATAGGCTCATAGTTGCTCAATAGGCTCTTAGTTGCATGTAACTTCACTACAGTGAACTATTAAAGAACAGTAAAGTAGTTTGTTCCATCTTTCTCTATCAAATAGGCGTATAACCAGCTGAATCTATCAGACGTCTACTCTCAAATAGTCTTTAACCGTACAGCAGACGAGGTGAGCCAGTTTGAGGCCCAAAGAGGAAAACCTCCTTTCACCCCTTTATGGATTCTGAAAATCACATGGGATCATGTACTTCCTGTCTCCTACCAGAAGATCAATTTGTCTGAGGTAAGAAGACTGCACCGTAACATGCATTAGAGCTGTGATGGAATGTTTTTGACATGGTACCTGGTGCCCAACCAGCACAAGAATGATGTGAAGGATAGAGATTTAAATGGGCTACAATATATATATATATATATGCAAACACATATGGAGAAATACATATGATGTCTATTACATATAAAATTAAATATATTACAATATATAAGTAAATATATATTATACTACCATACATACAATATATGAAAAGCGGCAATTCCTCATGTATTATACAATATATTGTAATATATTTATCACTATATACATATATGCAAAATATATGCACTTGTTTCCCATATATGACATTGTATTATTTAATATATTGCACTATATTTTCCAATACATTGCCATATATTATCGTTTCATAAGGGTGGGTGTACACTGAAGTAGATGTTTGTTACAAGGGTGGGGTCTTCTTTCTGCTTTAGGTTAGATTAAGATGCATTTTACAGGTTGTTGTCATTTTTACCATGGCTGTATTTGATGTACGCATTCAACAGTTCAGCCAACAGCTCTACAAAAATTCAGTTTTCACTTCCTGTTCTTTATGTAAGTAGTTTGTAATAATAAAGTAGGGTCCTGCTACTGGCTTATGCATCCGCTGATGTGACTGGTCCACCTTGCGTGCATGCTGATGCGATTGGAACCCAGTCACCCCTACTCTGCTTTGTGTTGAGTTGAGTTGCGGAAGTAAACCCATAGGGACTTTTGATGCTGGTACCAGACGTGGTAATCACTTATTGGATGGGTAATCTGGATGTATAAGAAATAGCACCCAGCCTTGTGTCTGGATGCATTAGCCTCTCTCTCCAGCAGTGAGCACAGTGCTTAAGAGAAAGTAACAAACACTTTTTTGTAGGGAAAATATTCGTTTTCTCACATGTGATCATAAAATGTGAAAAACATCAATCACAGTGCATCACTCTGATACAATATGATACAAGCCACACAGTATTAATGTCGCATCTACACTGTCAAAACATGAGAAGTAAGCTCAACTTAAGCTTAGAAGAGTGCATTTCCTGAATAAAATACAGAGAGATTGGACAGCTTAAGTTTGCTGCTAGCCAGTTGCTAAGGTTTTACTGAAATTGAATCTGTGGGAGTCTATAGGAGGAACGACGGATGAATAAACGACTCATAGAGGAGTGCTGGTCAGTATTTCTGATTAGAGATTGGGGACCTGCCCTGAGAAATTGGTTTGGTGGCCGTTGTATTTGACACAGTGTGTCTCTCGGTCGAGCAGAAGTACACTTACATTCTTTACATTCTTAATGGCATTTTTTTTTCCAAAAAATGTAAGTTAAATTTAAAAAGCTGTTTACAAGCCCACCTATTACCGATCAGACTGAATATTCCAGAGTTGGAATGGTGTCAATATCTGGAAAACTGATCATTAATTAAATAATTACTGATAACACGGCTATTTTGGAGTTTCTGGAACTTGAGGGCACTTACTCAACTTACTCAAACCCTAATCAAAAGTTCTCCCAACCTCTATTTCCAGTTCTTCATCTCAGGCTGTTTTACTGTCTCTTTGCATCACACAATCCCATTAGCCAGCCCAGCTTCAAATTCAGAATTTCCCAGTATTAGGATGAGACCATTGCACCACATTCGACATTGCTAAATCTGAAGGTAACACAACATGTGTTGTCTGTAGAGTAATAAACATTTTGGGCACAAAAGTCTTTATGTTTAGTTGTTGCAACAGACTAGCCTTCACCACAGCAGTGCCATATCTGTCAGTGAGTAGGCAGTAGGGAAAATGTCTGGCAGGACGGTGTGATGGAGTGTTGACAACACTCTGTGTGAGCTTAGGCAAGGAAGAGGAAGTCTGAGAAACTTGGGATGTAGTTCTGGGTGGCGTTAACTGATGAGACTTGAAGCCAGACACCCTTCCTCCTTGCCAAGCAAACACTCAGCATGAGTGTGAAATTCTGAGATCAAAGGAAATCTGGTGGTTTGACTTGCTGTAAGCTGTGGGGCTCAGCTCTCCCCACCCACAAGATAAAGATATGGGTTGTATTACAGTGAATAAGGTCTAGGATTGAATGGTGTTTGTGCTCCATATGAATATGCTGTTCTCATTCTTAAATCTCAATGTTGCTTCGTAGACAAACACGTTCCAAAGCATCCTGGCCACGGACGGATCCCGCTCATTTGCCTTACTCCACTACAGTGACATGAGCTGGGGTCCAGGACAGAGGACTCACCACAATGCTCTGATAGGCTATACGGATGGTGTCAACACCTTTCACAGTGAGATCCCCCAACCACCAGACAACCTGTTTGACCAAGGCGGGCGTTATCGGCCCCAGACCATCGTGGGTAATACAGGCCAGTTGGGGCAGCTTGTGTATGACCTGACTGGAGCCACAGTCGTCAGCTCTGACTCGCAACGGCAGTGCCAGGTTTGGGCCATGAAAGAACCAGACCCTAAAGAGTGGGCACAAGGGCTGGCCCCATGCCCATGTACCCGTGCTCAGGCCCTGGAGGACCTGGGCTTTGGCCCTGAAACGCTCCCGGCTGAGAACGGTATGCGTGTGAAGGAGTTAAGGGGCCTACGCTGGGGTGGAAGCGGAGGTCAAGTTTTTCAGTCCATTCTCTTCAACAAGCAAGGTGCAGGAAAAAGATGCGTGTATGACCCGCAGGGCCCCCTGCTGGCTGGATACAGCGAACGCTATTTTTCCGGGGACAAGACACAAGATCATATTGGTACGACAGCCACTCTTGATAATGAAGACCACTTAAAGTGTCCTTGCTAATTACTCACATGTAATTCTGTCTCTGTGTCCACAGATAAAGACCTCTTGCCCTTCCAGTGGTGTTGTGCCCAATCCCCATTGTGCCATCTCTACCTGGCCAAGAGGCCACTGGACCGGTGTCAGGGTTATGGTTGGGCCAGCACAGACCCCAACATTCCCGGGAACAGAGGAGCACCAGGAATTGGTGAGCACTGGTCTTTCTCAGTTCAAATGCAGTAGAATGAGCCCAGTCCCAGCATCAGTAGGCCATTTAGTTGGGCCAGTGCTTCATAAACCAGTCATCACGCGCCACTAAAGCCATGTTGTACAAGCTTCAGTGGTAGCATGCACTGCACACTGGATATTATGGCAGGATAGGTTATTAGACAGATTGGTAGAAGAGTTGGCTTTGCTGATTAGCTCTGCCCCCCTAACAGAATGTGACCCTTCCAACAACCGTCCAACATCGGTGCCTGATCCAAAGTCCCTCATAGCTGAATGGATGTGAATCTCTGCAGCCGTGTTCCAACTCTAAAGCCTTCCCAGATAAATAGAGGCTGTTATTGCAGCCAAGAAGTGACCTTGTTAACTCCTTGTTAAGGCCCCTGCTTCTGGAATGACTGTACAAGCTTATTCAGTTTGGGTGTCCTTATACTTTTGGCCACCATACTTTTTGTGTATTTCATGCTTAAAATATATTTGGCTGGTGTTTTAAAGTGTTGAGAAGTTGGTTGTATAATAATTCTATTTCTTTTCTAACATATAATACAACTTTGAAAAACATACATCATCATCATATCACATGACATGGACAATTCATACTGCTTGACTGGGAGTTTATCCTTTATTCTTATTCTCTTTGCATTTATGCAGGTTTGGCGTATGGAAGCCTCCATTTCGTTACACTCGATGGAAGCAACTACACCTTCAAGGCTCTAGGAGTGTTTGTGATTGCACGCCTGTCCTCAAGTACAGGCTCCAATGTTTTCACCCTGCAGGGCCAGACTGCAGTGCTGGAGACCAACAGCCAGCCCAAAAGAGTGCCTGCGCTGGTGCGCATAGCTGCATACCACCAGGCCTACGGCAAGGTGCGAATATTACTTTGTGATGGCTGTGATTGGTTATGCACTACATTCAGATGCATTAAAACTCACTGCAGGTTTTTTAACAAAAAAATGAACGCTCAGTCAATGCATTCTTGAATTAAAGGGGCAATGTGTAAAACCTTTAAGCAGAAATGGAATACACAAAACTACAGTATGTTTTCATTAATGTACCAGTAACTACAAATTGCTGTGCTTTTCTTGAATAAGCCTTTTATACCTACAGTGGAACGCGTCATTTGCCTGCCATGTATAGCCGCCATGGGCCACCATGTTTGCTAAAGCAACGTACCAGACGTCTCAGCATAGAGCTGCAAAGGTTTCTAATGGTGTCCTGTGATAATCCATCCCATGCAGCTTGAATGTTCTCACACAGTCCCTGCAGATTGGGCAGATTGGTGAATTGACACCAGGCCTTCTGAAGGTGTGACGAGGGACAACAAATCTTTTTTTTTTTGGTCATCTCTACCAAGACAAAAGTGGGACTCATCACTGAAGATGACCCGCTGCCAATCTGAATCTCTCTATGACAGTCTGTCCCCCCTCCCTCAACGCACACGCACATCATCTGCACCACTTTGGTGGCGCTCGATGTTGTTTGTGTGTTCCCAGGCGGCAGTTATTGTAACTGTCTTCATGCATGTAGTCCTGCAGTTTGCAGCCGTCTGCCAGTTGTGCTGGCACCCACAGGATGATTCATGAAGGCATTACTGCTCACTGAATGTGTTCAACTGTGGCTGTTGAGTCAGTCAGGTGCAGTAATAAGGCCTGCCTTTATTTACGTTACATGCATGGCCAATTGTGAATCTTGAATCCCTCACATGTTTCATAATGTCAAATCTACCCACCAAGTTTAATTTATGGTGGTTAATTCCTTCTAGGTGCAGCTACTTGTGCAACTATTTTTTTGACAGCAGTGTATTTTATTAGTTTAAATCTCCTCACCAAAATTACTACAAGTATTAGAACTACAATGCTTAAATTAGTTTCCTATTCGACAGATTCTTGTCTGAATTTTTTCTGTTCCACCTTAAATAATGCAGGATTTATATTCTACCACTGATATTCTTGCTCTAATTTCATGGCAAAACTAAATTTGGGCAGGTACTGAGGCAACAGCAGAAAACAGCCTGATGGCCGCATAGGTTTTAGGCAACTGAGGAACGGGGCTGTTCAGAAGGTTGTGTTAGGGAAAGCTATTGGCTAGGGGCAGCTACTGATTCTCACGCTGGACCACATGGGTGCGCCAATCGCTGGGGTCTTATAAACCCCAGTGGTTGAAATGGCAGCTGGAGCAACAGCGGGACACCTTTGTGCTTTGAACGCTGCACTTCGGACCTCTCTTCCAGAGAGAGGTTGGCTATCTCCTTGGGTCTTGTACTCTCTCTCTTCTTTCTGGTGGACATCCTTCCAGCATATAAAGCCTGAACCCTACCATAAACGCAGCTTGAGCTGGCTCATGAGCGGGCTCTTGGACTGAGCTGCCAGACCCCGTCCCCCTCCTTTTCAAGGTGATCTGAAGACTTGTAATTCAGATAAGTTGGTCTCCCAGTGGCTCCAACCAGTTTTAGGCACAAACTTTTACGTAGGTTCATGTGTCACAATAAATTGCAACACGGAGGGGCAGAGTGTCTTCGTTACAGTCAGAATCAGGATATCCTAATTAAACCCTAGACAGTTTGGTGGGTTGACTCCGTATGCCATTGGTCCCTGGGCTTGTAACAGTTGCCACATCCAATTTCACTACTAAGGGTTACACACTGCTCCTTTAACCTTCTGACTGGGTGTGAAAACTTTGGCCTTGATGCCAAATAACCCTACAAACCTCATTACTATAAAACACCATGGCTGGTTCTTGGCAAAAGCTGCACATGTTGTGTTTTGGATGCTGGTATCACCGTGCATCACCAGCATATCACCCACAAATCAAAAGACTTTGAACTTATGTTTCTACAGGTGGAATGGAGACGTTCTGTATCTGATGAGAAGCTTATTATGTTAATCAATGATGTGGAAATGCCCGTCTCTGCAGGTAAGGTCTAAGGTGTGCGTATGGCAGAATGCAGTCTAGTATGGTGACAAAGTGAAAAACATATGACCATTAAAACTGATCCATATGCCAGTTTTGCTTCCACACAGGGGAATTTGTCTACTGCATGTAACCCACCTGTGAAGTGAAACTATACCACATTCACACACACTAGGGGGCAGTGAGCACACATGCCTGAAGTGGTGGGAAGTGAGTTAGGGGTTGGGCACCCTGCTTAAGGGCACTTAAGTTGTTTGTGTCGGTTCAGGGAATCGAACCAGATAGTTACCTACTATCCGGTGTTCTACACTCCACTACACAAGTCAAGTTGCTTCCTGAGAGTGACTCGCAGTGTGATCCTGCCGAACCCTGACTTGGCTGAATGTGCCATAGGCTGCATTTTATTACATATATATCATCACTGTCCAAAGAAAAACAGGTATCTCTAAAATGGCAACTTACGGGAGAGGCCCAAAACCTCATTTAATCTGAATGGAAGTCAGTGGAACTAGACGTCTTTTCAAGTGGTTTTGGGCCATTTCTGTTGGTCCAATCTTCCTGACATTCTCACTCAGTGTAAACAGCAACTGATGTATTCAAATGAGGCATAAAAGTAAAAATCAGCAAAAATGGAGATACATGTTTTTCTTTGGACAGCAACAATATGCAAACCTGGTACCTGGGGCTACCATTCCCAGATGCCAAGGCTATGCCTGCCAAAAAGCTGGCTCTATTTTTCCCACTTGACTCGCTCTTTATGTCTTTCAGTCAGAGCTAAATACCTCACAGTAAAAGAAGAGAAGAATAATTGCATCTGTGCATCATTTCTTTAACTCTAGCGCCCTCTATTGTTCCAACAGGTGCGGTATATTTAGGCCAGCAAGGCTTTGCAGTGCGCTGTTCCTCTGTGCAGAGCTGTGCTGCAGTTTATGAGGGAGGCCTGAATGTGGCTGTGTGGAGTGGGGACGCAGGAAGACTGACTGTTCTGGTGGAGGTCCCTCAGAGCTTCTACAACCGCACTGTGGGCCTCCTGGGCCTCTGGAGCTCAAACACTACCGATGACTTCCTGCTCTCTAATGGGCGCCTGCTGGCTTCATCTGACAACAACCCTCCCTCTGAGGACAAGCTGACAGCCTTTGGACAGTCATGTGAGTATGTCTTATAATGGTTCTCTGGAACTCTGGTCCTCAGTACTCCTGTATACACATTAGTGTTTTCCATGCTCTGCAAAGAGATCTGCTATATTAGAACTACTGTACTTGCGATTCCTTGAAGAACCTTTTGATGGGAGGCTGTGTAAGGAGCCCTGTGTAACCTGAAATGGTGAGGTTGCATAGTGCTAACTTCTTACACCCATCAAATGCTCCTATAGCATGCTCATACCATTAACACAGTGTAGTAACTCAGTGTTTATGCTGTATGTTCAGACTCTGCTTGATATCATTATTTACTAATAGTGTATATAGTGTATAAGCAGGTACACTTCCAAAGAACAGCTGCACAAATAGCTGCACCCAGAAGGAAACAACCGACAGCAATGAAATTTGGTGGGTAGGTTTGACATTGTAAGACATGAGAATGAGACAAGTTCCCCATCAGTCGTACACATGACATAAGCAAGGATGGACCTTATCACTGTACCTGACTGACCCAACAGCCACAATTACGAACATTCAGCTAGCAGTGATGCCCTTCATGAGTCATCATGTTAGTGTGAACACCACTGGCAGATGGCTGCACAACACAGCACTACATGCAAACAGGCCAATATGACGACTGCCACCACATCAGCATCACCAGTAACTGCAATGGTGTCGTGCCAGAGTGTCATCGAGTGACCCAGAATGGCAGCGGGTCATCTTCAGTGATGAGTCTCGCTTTTGTCTTGGTGGAGACGACCAACAAATCTGTGTGTGGAGGCACCAAGGTCAGCACCAAGTTGAGCAGTTTGTTGCGTCGTACGTCCAGAAGGCCTGGTGTCACTCCACCTCCACCCCTACTGCAAACTATTCAAGCTGCACAAGATGGATTATCACAGGACAGAATTAGGATCCTCTACAACTCTACCCCGAGACGTCTGGCATGTTGGGTTAGCAAACATGGTGGTGAGAGACACCTCTTCAGTATGTGTAGCTCAATAAATATAACCCCTATTAATCTAAATTTGTCATCATTCATAGTTCCAGGTAACCTTTATCTTCTCAGTCTGACACTTCATTCTGGGTGCAACTATAAGACCATAGTTTTGGCACCGTTTTCCTTGAAGGTATAGAACATCAAGAGGGTCAAAAATAAAAAAATTGCCACATAATATACAGTTTCTATACTAATTAATGTTTTTAATTAGTGTAAATCCAGGAGAAGGACCACAGGGCTACATTTATAGACCAAGATTGAGAAGCACAGGCTTAAGCAACTGTCTCCACATAAGGGAAATGCCTGGTGCTCCATATGAATACCAAGTTGTTGTTTTAAAAAGTCTAAAATAGCAGATCCTGAATTACAAACCCACCTGCGTCTGATTTTCCATTGGTGCATCCTTTTATGGAAAGATAACATCTCAGCTTCTTACGCGGTTGTGTTTACCCACTGTTACCATGTGCATCTATCCCACAGGGGCTGTGCCTGTTCCGGAGAGTCTCCTGTTCTCCACACCTCCCTTGACACCCTTTCAGCCTGTGAGCACAGAGGAACTGATGTCATCAGCTAGCCCAGGCACTCTGGCCAGACTTCAGCAGACCTGCCAGGGCAGCATGCAGTGTGTACACGACATCCTCGCCACAGACAACACCGGGCTGGGCCTGCAGACCCTGCAGGACCAACAGAAGGTCCAAAACCTCGCCATAACTTTTGGTGAGGGAGCCCTACTGACCTTAAACAATGTGTATCTCCTAACCAGTGGACAGTCTTGCCCCACTTTGGGGTTTTTGGTAAAATGAGCCCCTTTTCATGAAGTAAGATGGGGGTGGTATGTTCACACAACTCAAATGGGTCGGGGGGCGGGGAATAGGAAATACGAGGAATTGGTTTTGCCTGTCTTGGCTGACTGTGATCGTTTGAAACAGGGAGCATGCCACCCATAGTGAGTGAGCCTATAGTGATCCGCTGCAAGGTAAACAGCACAGTCAGAGTGCAGTTTCTAGCCCAGGATGCCAACAGAGACGCATTCAGCTTCTCCCTTCTCTACCCACGACCACCACAAGCCACTATAGGCAGTGGTAAGCTCCCACTCATTTGTATAGTATACCTTATATGCCATATATGTGACTGCGACGTGATATACAACAGTACTTACTCTCCTGCAGGCGATGGTGTTCTGGTCTGGACTCCGCTCAACATCCAGCCCGTGCTGCTGACCGTGCAGGTCAGTGATTACACATCCAGCTCTCTGCTCAGCCCTGTCCTGCAGCTCTGCAACTGTCTTAATGGAGGAAGCTGTCAGTATCAGAGCGTGGCCGAGAACCATTTGCAGGGCAAGTTCCAGGTACTCTTCACGCTGCACTGTTGGACCAGCACCATGCTGGATGCAGAATACATTTGTATTTCTTATATCTGCAAGTACAGCGACGTGGTGCTGTATTAAACACACTGTGTTACCGTGCTAGGACTACTGGTATTTCATATGTACAGTTTCAATCAAAAGTTTAGACACAGCGACTCATAGAAGGTGTCCTTATTTGTTTCATAATGCATAACTTTAGAATAAAAGGGAATCAAATTATGAAATAGCAGCCATGGAATTATGCAGTCCACCTTAAAACCTCCAAAGTGGAACTTCACAGGAGGATGGCTCCACAGCTCTTCTTACCTTACAAAAGAGGTTGATGAGGTTGGACCAATTCTATTGGCCTATCCCTGTTACCGAGGACAAGACGAGAAGACCGGATGCGAGTGCAAGTATTTAATGACCAAGGATCAAAACCAAAAACACTAGGACAACTAAGAAACGAAACACCACTGAGCGAACGGGAAACAGAAATAACTAACAGAGACAAAGACTGGTGGGAGGACAAACGCCAAGCAAGAACAAAGGAGACAACATGGAGTATAAAACAACAAGGGCTAACGAGAGACACCTGGGAAGGGGCGGAGCCAGAAACAGGTGAGGGGCCTGACAAGAGGGCGGAGACAGGAGGAGCAAAAGACCAAAACAAACAGAAGCACATGGAACAGAGTGACAGACAGCACATGGACATGACAAGACAGAAACAGGAAGCCTGAAAAAACAGACAAACATGAACAGGACATGGCAGGCTGTGACAATCCCTCATGAATATTCATTAGTTTGGAAGTGGAGCTAGGGATTTTACACCGTGCCACAAAAAAAGAGATATATATTAAAGGTGACTGAATGATGCAGGCATTTTGAAATGCTGGTGGAGTTCCCTTTACAAGGATTCCTAAATGGTTCTTTGCCTGGGCATAGAAGGTTCTCCTTATGTTTAGCTTAACGCTTTACTTTAGAATAAAAGTGAAGATAATGAAATATATACTAGCACTCATATTATAACCCAGTCCACCTTTATAAATCAAAAATGAAACTTTACAGAATATAGGTTTTCTATTGCACAAATCTTATATGAATTCTTAGATGCCTACGCTACCAAAAGTTTGGACACGCCCAAATACATGGATGTTGTTGGTGATCTTATAGATAGATAGATAGATAGATAGATAGATAGATACTTTATTGATCCCGAAGGAAATTTAGCAGCCAGTAGCGGTTTCACAAAAAACGAACAGCACAGATACACATAATAATACAAAAATATAAAAATAAAACAGTGTTGTGCACATATGAGAAACATAAAGGGATGTTCAGTAAACGGCAGCAGTATTACTAACTATTAACGGTATAGGCTATAGAATATACATTACAGCGACAATCCATGGATGAATATCAATTATAAATATTTCTCACGAAGTGGAGCTAGGGATTTTACAACACAGTACAAAACAGGCTGTAGTGCACAAGTAAAAATAAAAGAGCCAAGGGACGCCACGTTATCAGCACATATATGAACAGAATGAATGAACATCAGAAACATGATATTTAAGTGGAGTTGAGTGGCCAGGAGTGCAGATGTACAGTATATGTACAGTATAAAGTAAGTGTCAAGTGGTGGATGTTCAGACCTTATAGACACCACAGGATTACTAACATGGATGAGATGTCTTTAACAATACTATCCTGATAGAACCACATCTACACTTATGGATAGAGTATTCGATTTCTGCGATCTCCATTTAATATATAGTTGTACAAAAAAAACTTGTCCTGTGAAGTGTGTGCTCTGTGCATCCTGACTCCAAGAAAATATATAACAAAAGTAACAAATGGCTGTAGTAGCATTATGCTAAATTAGTCAGTTATGCCAAACTGGTTAATGACTCCTAAGTGGACTTTACAGAGCAAGGGATATTCAGGAACAGTTCATTTCCTTCCATCACCCCACAAATCACCATCTATATTCTTTATTCTTGCCTTCCAGATTGGTCCTACACAGCAGGTTTCAAAAGTTTGTGTAAAAGGCAAACCCTGCTTTCAGTTGACTGCTTCAAAAGAGAGCCACAGCTGTCACCTGGGATGTGCCCCCCTCCCACTGTTTAGACCTGACCACAGGCTTACACTTAACAGCTCCGACTGATGAGATGTCTGAAACAATACGTATCCTGATATACCACATATACACCTGAGGGATCAGAGTATTCGATTTCTGCCATATCTCCACCTCTAATATATATTTTGTTGTACAAAAAGTATTACAGCAGTCATAGTACTGGTGAAATTGTCCAAACAACAACAATGTGAAGTGTTTCTAGGAATGTCAGAAATGGGTATCTGTAAAGAAATCCTGACTCCAAGAATTTCATATCAAATCCCAAACGGCTGTAGTAGCATTTTATTATGGCTAAATTAGGATCAGTTATGCAAACTGGTTTAATCTTACTCCTACAGTGTTGTTCTGTACTGCGGCCAAGACATTCAGTCCGTCTCAGTTCATTTCCTTCCATACACCCACACACGCTGTACCTCACCATCTTTGTTCTTTATTCTTGCCTTCCAGGTTGTGGGGTGTCTATGCCCAGCAGGTTTCAGCGGCAGGTACTGTGGAAATAGAACAGACGTGTGTAAAGGCAAACCCTGCTTTCCTGGAGTTGACTGCTTCAGTCAAAGAGAGCCAGACAGCTTCACCTGTGGAGCGTGCCCCCCTCCCACTGTGGTATCCGGTATATAGAAGCAGGGTCAATGTAAGTGCTTTGGGTATATGTAATTAGAATATGGGTCAAGTGTAATATAGAATATGGGTATGTGTCAATATAGAAATATGGGTATGTGTAATATAAATCAGTGTAATATAGAGGATATGGGTATCTGGGACATTCATATGGTTATGTGGGGAATGTTTTATGTAATATAGACCAGGATGTATGTAATAGGAAGGGTTCTGTCATAAGAATATGGGGTATATGTAATATATAAGGGGGGTAGCATGGAATATATAAGGGGGGTATATGTAATATAGAATATGGGTATGTGTAACCCATATGGATGTATGCCATAACTGGAGAATATGCCATTATCGAATATGGGTACATGTCATAAGGGGTATATAATAATAAGGGTCAGTATATGATCATAAAAGGGATATTAATGACCAGATGGAATATGTGTCATATAGAATATGCATCTAGAATATGTAAATGTATTATAGAATAGGGTATAATGTAACATATAAGAATACGGCTATATGTCATATAGAAATCATATGTAACAATATGGGTAGATTGGAATATTGATATGGTATGTCCAATATAGAATATGTTTTCTATAGAATATGGGTATTGTAAATATAGAATGTGTATATCAGAATATGGATGTAATATAGAATATGGGTATATGTAATATAGAGAATATGGGTATATGTAATATAGAATATGGGTATATGTAATAATTATAGAATATGGGTGTATGTAATGGGTATAGAATATAGAGAGATATGGGTATGTGTAATATAGAATATGGGTGTAATGTAATATAGAATATGGGTATGGGTATGAATATGGTGTATAATATAGAATATGGGTAAATGTAATATAGAATATGGGTATGTGTAATATAGAATATGGGTATGTGTAATATAGAATATGGGTATGTGTAATATAGAATATGGGTATATGGAATATAGATATGGGTATGTGTAATATAGAATATGGGTATGTGTAATATAGAATATGGGTATATGTAATATAGAATATGGGTATGTGTAATATAGAATATGGGTGTATGTAATATAGAATATGGGTATGTGTAATATAGAATATGGGTATGTGTAATATAGAATATGGGTATGTGTAATATAGAATATGGGTGTATGTAATATAGAATATGGGTATGTGTAATATAGAATATGGGTATGTGTAATATAGAATATGGGTATGTGTAATATGTATATATTAATACATTTAAGGAGTACTAAGTTCCCCTCTCTGTTATCCACAGATTTCTGTCTTCCCCCTTTTCCCCCACCCTGTCACAAGATGGCCAACTGCAACAGCACTGGCTATAACTACACATGCAGTTGTAAGCCTGGCTTTACTGGGGATGGGCAGGAGTGCACAGGTACCCTCTCATGCACATATACTCTTACTGCAGGTCTTGTTATTGACATGACTCACTTGTAGACACAAACCCACATGTCCTCTGCCATTTACAGATATAGACGAGTGTGAGAATCCCGCAGCCTGCCCTAACGCCAAGTACGAATGTGTGAACACACCTGGTTCATCATACTGCTCCTGCCGCTACCAGAGCAATAAAGAGTCCGATGGTTGCGGTAGGGAACTCGTTTTCTGCTTGTATTTTCATTGGGGTTCTTTTTATTGGTAGATCTTCAGTAATGTGCTTTTGGTTCCCAGAATCTTCATCTTTGTTTTTTTCCCTTTTAGGTAATTCTACTAATCCTACAGGTGAGAACCTCTCAAAGAATACATGCACAGCTACTGTATGTTGGTGGTTTTTTAAATGCTGTATTAATTGGGAATTCCATCAAGTTTTTAAAAAATTCTATAAAGTTTTATTAACGCTCATCATGAAAAGAAAAGTTGCACATATAGTTGGACCCAGAGGGAATTAACCGACAGGAGTGAAACAGGTATATGTCAGACATTGTGAGACATGCCAATGATTTAAGTTTCATGCTCAGCTGTGCATGTGAGATAAAGCAAGGACTGGCCTTATCACTGTACCTGAGTGATCAAAAAGCCACGCATGCAGACAGTAATTGCATAGTGACGCCTCTATGAGTCATCCTGTTACTGGCAGCACCATTGGCAGATGACTGCATGACTACATGCATGCAGACTGTTACAATGACATAAAATTCTTAACACCACGTCAACATCACCAAAGACTGCAATGGTGCCATCCCAGAATGTCGTGGAATGACTCAGAACGGCAGCAGGTCATCTTCAGTGACGAGTCCCGTTTTTGTCTTGGTGGAGACGACCAACGAATCTGTGTGTGGAGGCACCGTGGTCAGCACCAAGATGAACAACTTGTTATCATGCGTCCAGAAGGCCTGGTATCACTCCACCTCCACCCGTACCGCACCAGCTGAAGAAAGTGTGTGAGAACATTCAAGATGCATGGGATGGATTACCGGAGGACACCATTAGAAATCTCTACAACTCCATACTGAGACGTCTGGCACGTTGCATTAGCAAACATGGTGGCCTGACACCATACTGAGACACTACTTCTGTAGGTGTAGCTCAGTAAATATTTCCCATATCAGTCTAAATTTAGCATCAGTTAGCGGTTAGCGGTAACCTTTATCTTCCGCCCAGCAGTAATGCAATCTGATGCTTCCTTCAGGGTGCAACTATCCTTTTGATGATGAGAGGACTTTGAATAACTATGTTGAACATTCAGGACTCCACTACAGTCCACTACAGACTAACTTAAAAATAGGTTTCAGGCAAAATCCTCCATTCAGAGCAGCATGTTTATAATGGGCAGTCGTGGGCTGGAGGTTAGGGAACCAGCCTTGTGACCGGAGGGTCACCGGTTTGATTCCCTGAACTGACAGTAACGACTGAGGTGCCCTTGAGCAAGGCACCTAACCCCTAACTGCTCCCCGGGCGCCATGGATAGGGCTGCCCACTGCTCTGAGTAAGTGTGCTCCCTCCCCCCTAGTGTGTGTGTTCACTCTAGGGGGCAGTTTCACTTCACGGATGGGTTAAATGCGGAGACTTGTAAATTTCCCCACTGTGGGATCAGTAAGGGATCAAAAATAAGTGGCATAGTTAGGGGGTCCTGGACTCCCAAGGACCCTGAGTTTCTCTAGAACAGAGCATTTGACCTGAAATCACTCATTTGTTTATGTCTTACCACTTACATTTGGTGGGATTTAAGTCCGTTTGACTTGTTTTCAGGTTGGAACATTTTTAATCTATCCATGGCCTGGAATAATCAGAAGCCAGAGGAGCAGCAACTGAAACAGGTGAGAACAGAAAGCCTCCAGTTTAAATGTGTCTCAGCTGTGGCTCAGCTAGTCTTGCTTTCCTTATGTCAGATTTGATGTAGTGGATAGATCTTCATTGCTTGTACCAATCCTGACTGATAATGATGTATACAGGAGGTGACACCTGCAGCAGTGGGAATACATTGTTAAACTAAGTGCAGAATTGTTTGTCTTCCACAGTTGGAGCAGATTCTTTCTCTGGGCTTCCAGAATAAGTTCTACAATGTCACTGTTATGCCCCCTGACTTAGGGTCAGAGAGTGGGCTTAGTGAGTACAAAGTCAATGTATCCAGCGACACTCCTCACTGGTATGTCTTGGACTACCTAAGCCGGGTTGGACGTTTCTATGGTGCCACAGCAGCACACGTGGACGGTAACGGAATGTAGATCATACCACTGGGGATGGCTTTATACACTCATCAACAAAAGTACAAAAGTTGCACCCAGAAGGAAGTGTGGGATTGCAGTGCTATGGGGAAAGAAGATAAAGGTCACCAGGATATACAGAAATAGTGTCTCTCAGTATGCAACATGCATATGTCTCTCCATGGAGTTGTAGAGGTTCCTAATGGTGTCAGATAATTAACCATCCTATGCATCTTGAATATTCTCCCACAGTCCCTGCAGATTGTGCACTAGGGGTGGAGGTGCAATGACACCAGGCCTTCAGGATGTGTGACAATAAATTGTCCATCTTGGTGCCGCCCACCTTGTCACAGATTTATTGGTCATCTCCCCCAAAACAAAAGTCACTAAAGATGACCTGCTGCCATTCTGAATCACTCCATGACAGTCTGGCACGACGCCATTGCAGTCTTTGATGCATTTTGTTCTGCGTTGTGCATTCGCCTTTCAATGGTTCTGGCCCTAACAGGATGACTCATGGAGGACACCATTGTCTAATGAATGTCCAAAATCGTGGCTGTTGAGTCAGTCAGGTACAGCGATAAGGCCCACCCATGCTTACGTCACATGATGTCAAACCTACCCACCAAATTTCATTCCTGTTATTTGGTTCCTTCAGGGTGCTTGTGCAAACTATTTGTGCAACTGTTCTTTTGATGATGAGTGTAGTTTACATCTTAGTGCTATTTCCCATGAAATGTCCTCTAGGTATCCATTAGGAATTGTACATAATGACAGCTTTGACAGAAAATGATGAAAGATGAAAAAATGGTGATCTCTGATTTTTACCCAACTTGTCTTGATCAGTCAAGACAGGACTATGAGGCTAAGATGCTAATGTGGTTTCTGATATGTGGTTTGTGTATGACATACTATTAAACGTAGCCCAGGTTGCATAGCTATAAGAAAGCTGTTTCCTCCTCCTGTAAAGTTCCATTTAGGAGTTTTTAAGGTGGACTGTATAATTCAACAAGTGCTACTTTGTAGTTCTAAAGTAATGCATTAAGATAAACATAAGGAGAACCTTCTATGAGTAGCTGTGTCTAAACTATTGACTGGTAGTGTATATTTAGGAGAATAAGACATGAACTATAAACATATGTTTGTCACTCACTGGACATGGTAATTTAGACTTTCATGTTGCTCCTCTGTTTTCAGATCTAGACGAGTGCAAAAGCAAGGAGACTTTGTGTACAAAGCCAGCTATTTGTTCCAACACCTATGGAGGTTACAGATGTGTGTGTAATGGCACTGACCTAAAGGAGGCACAATCCTGCATTCTAGGTAAGGGTGTCAGAGAAAGGTACTTGTAATTTTCATTCAAGCATTATGAAAAAGGGATTACCAAAATATTTCCTAATTTTAGATTCTGATAAGATTTGATCAGATTTGATGATGTAGCCACAATTAGATCATTCATTTACATCTGTTCACTTTGGATTGGGTATTGCATATTATGGGTGAAACTTTACATTATGAATTGACTAACTAACAGTAATGTATAGGTTTACATGAAGCCGTACATTAACAATGGCTAACTAATGTTAAGTAAACATGTTTTTGTTCACTCACCATCGGCTTTGAATCCATTGTTCATGTACTACTTCATGTTAACTAATGCACTAACTTACTTAGTCAACACTCAAAGACTGGTGTTCCTCCTTTAAATACAAATCTTGCATTTGCAAAAAAAATAAATGGGGGCTAAATGGGACGACTCCAAAATCCCAAACTGTTCCACATATTGGTGAATCTGAAAACTAGCCGCCCCAGTTTCATCCAAGATAACTTAAACTGAAAGTTTCATAGTGGAAAATAAATAGTGTGAGATCGATAGCAAGCAGCTAGTAGAGGTAACCAAACAGTATGGCTAAATTATGTGATAAGCAGCGTTACTACATGGAGGTTCAGTTTATTTTCCTACCTGTGTATTTCTACATGTTGTATATGTGGGATTGTTGTGGTGTCTCGCTGTTAACCAGCCAATCAGATCAGAGCTCATCCAATTATTTATAAGAGCACCAAAACAATTATTTATAAGAGGGCACGCAAAACTGCATCTGGGCATTTTTCATCTCAACCATTTACAGCATTTAGCTGATGCTCTTATCCAGAGCGACTTACAAGGTTAATGATTACAGGGTCAGTGTTAAGGATCTTGCCCAAGGAGGGGTGCACAGCATAAACCCCAAGTCCCCCATTCAAACCCCAGTCTCTGTCATCTGGGCATGAGTAGTGTTGTTACACCAACCACCAATCACCAACCAACCAACCAAGGTAAAGTACCTTCTATGTAGAACATCAGAGGACAACTGAAATATATTCTATGGCACCTTTAATATGTATGTTACATGTAAGTCAAATAAAAGTCAAATAAACATGAAAAGATTTTTTACAATAGTAAAATGTCTGTGTTTAATCAGGAACAAAATGTTATGGCCCAAGTACACACTACCACAATCCCATGTAGGATTATGAAGAGAAGGCCTAGCTCCAATAGATCCGGTTCCCTGCTGTATTTTGGAACCAATACAAGTATGGCAGATGATAGAGAAAACTAGCTTGATTCCATTTATGCAAAATGGCATGAAGGGAAAACAAGCCGAGCGCATATTGGTCTTTTTCTCCCTCAGACAGGGGCAGCCTTAACCACACAGCCATGACAGCTGGCAAGTCTCTGGAGGATAAGAAGCCCCTGATTCTGGGCCTGGTCCTGGGCATCGGCATCCCCCTCCTGCTGCTGCTCCTTCTGGCCGCGTTGGCCTGCTTCTTCTGCTCCCGCAGGAAAACCGTCTCTGGAGAGTGAGTAGAACACCCACGCGTTAAAGCACACTGAAGCTCATAATCAAACACACACAGTACTATAGGTGTTAACCCGTATAACAGTGTCTTATATGTCATCATGGAAATTGTTTTTATATTAACTGACATTAAAATAAAACTGATAATAAATTGTAAGGTCAGCCCATCTGCCACTGTGACATCACTGGTGCTGTAAGATCCCGCTGCACAGTTAATGTGAGGAAGCTTTAAACATGTGGCTCCACTTGCTACAGGAGGAAAACTGGCTGTGGTCTTTAAAGGGCCCATACACTACATTCTTCTACATTGTCTTTTTCCACTCATGGAGGTCCACTCATGACGTTTGTGCTGTTTTATATATCATAAAAACTCATAATTCATAATTACAAAAACAGTCTGGACTGTCTGGGTTGAAACACATAACTTTAGAACAATTTAAATGGGAGGAGCTAAACAGCTGTAGGCTGAATTAAGGTACGTATCATTGCTGCCCAAAGCAAGTATTTCCAAAATGGTAACTTTACAGGAGAGGGCAAAACCTCATTTAATTTGAATGTAAGTTAAAGGAACCAGACATTTTTCCAGGGAATTCTGGGTCATATCTGTTGGTCCATTCATCATGACATTTTGTGCTCTATCATGAACATTTTGGTGTTCTCTGTTGACCCTTGCCTCAGTTTTTTTTTTTGTTCTCTATTTTTTCATGATACATAACTTTGAAGTAAACATTTATTTCATCTAGGCAATTAAATGGAGATACATGTTTTTTCTTTCCGCAGTCAGAATCTTAGGACAACAAAATGATCATGTAAAAACATCATCCAGTATAAGATCCTTCAAAAATACACGCCTAGAACCTTCAGTCAATATTTCTATGGTCCTCTGACTCTGGTCTCCTAGCTGTTCCTGGGTCCAGGCACTGTATGGTGTTGCTCAGGGAATATCTATATGACAACCCTCTCTCTCCGTCTTCAAAAAACTCTTACATTTACATTTAAGGCATTTAGCAGATTCTTATCTAGAGTGACTTACAACCGTGCTTAGTGTTACATCAACAAAAATGGAGATTGTTTTTTCTTTGGATAATATTCCAGCTAGTAGAGGAAGTTTAGTAGCCTAGAACTCAACCACGAGCATTTAAGGCACAGATTCTGCCCAAAAACAGGGGTTACGCATAATATTTCAGCTGCTGAGGAGCCTAGAGCCTATTAATACACTCAGACACTAGAGTGCTGGTGCCTAGAGATTAATACACAGACATAGAGCAAGTAAAGCATTACCTGGCAACGCCAGCCCAGTGCTCATTCCCAAAACTTGTGCAGTACACTGCACTCCCCATTAATACAGGTCCTCAAAGCGTGCATAGTTTTGCTGTTAGGGTCCCTCTACGGGTACAGGCCATGAAAGTGT
>JAMWET010003982.1:1077500-1112500 GCA_024036415.1 Prochilodus magdalenae | reverse complement strand
AGCTTTGAATGGGGTTTAGAACTGCTGACTGTAAGCTAACGTTTGAAATTGACCATGCTGAGAAATGGCTATAGCTTAAATACAGGTGCCTGTAGCAGGAAATGTTGAAAATTACACTCAATGCCACTCAAGCGCTTAAGCGCACCTACGCCCCCCTTATAAACAACAGCTAGGTATTGCAGTGCAGGCTAACACGCACTGGTGAAAACTGACTCAACCGCCCTGTGCATTCTTAGGCCTCATACATTAAATATTGAGTGCCCTCTGGTTACACAGGTAAACACCTGGACCTCGAGCGGCTTAAGTGAGAGGCGTCGCCCAATCATTGGCGAGCATGGCATGTTTGGGAGGCCTTCCTGGTGCGAAGACCAACTGGAAGAACCAGCTTTAGAAAGCCGCTCCACATCCCAACTCTCAACGCTCCCTCACATGGACAGCATCCTCCGTAGAACGAGGTCACATGTGCGGTTCAGGCCAGGACTCTGCCATGTCTGACCCCGGCTGGCTCCTGGGGCCTCGCCTCAATTTGACCCACTCTTTGGCAGTCTTCTGGAACCTTCTAGCTCAGATAAAGGGCCCGTTGCACTGCTAAAGGCAGAGGCAGCTATTCGTACAGCATGCTTTCAGAGAGAGAGAGAGAGAGAGAGAGAGAGAGGGAGTTGAGCCTAGCAAGAGAAGAGAGAAACGGGCTCGGAGAGCAGAGGATGGTGAGTCATTTCAGGAATGGGAACACATTTAGAACAGCGCAGACACAAACTTGCCTTCACACTCAAACCCACATGCAGTATACCATTCCTCGTGCAACCGACCTCCTGCGACTATTCTAGGACAAGCACGTCATGCAGGAGACCTTAATGTATATGCACTTGCACAAACACAATCACACGCTGAAGGCACAGCGAGCGCACGTTACATAAACTGGGGATAAAACGCCGGCATTCTTCACACCCACAAAGAGCCCTTTCATGACAATCTCGCAGCAGGCCTATAAAAAGCATACAACTCAAACAGGCATACGCAAATCCTTGTCCTTTAAGTGCACATGGACATACAAGCAAATGCACTGGTACCAAAGCAAGAGGCACACAAGAGAGTCTGACACTGGAGTGCACGGTGCTTGGCTAAAACCCAGCCACATCTACATCAGATAGATTGGATCTAGGTTTTATAGCCCATTAAAACGCTCCTGGAGTATATTCCAATGAGTCGTTTCCCTGGAAACCTTTGACCTGCGGACACCTAGAACAAGTCCCCAAGGTACCAGTGGGTCCAAAGTGCAAAGCCAATATCCTTTCCAATCAATTCTAGCTGATGATATACGAAGATGTTATCTTATATACCCAGTCATTTGGTTCATATGGCACACCTGGGGCTGTTGCAATCCAACCCAAACCTTCCGCTTTGCGATGAATACACCCAGGGTCCTGCACAGCTTTTCTCTTCCTTGTGTTGCATAACCTTTTCCATGAGTTGCAATCCTAGTTTTTAAAAAAAAAAACAGGTTTGAGTAAAAGGACTGCACTGTGTGGAAGATTAGGCAGCCAGGAGTGTAGCACCCGGAGTCTTACCCGTAGGAACCCTTACTGCATAGATGAGTGTGTATGTGTGCGGTGGGTGAGAATGTGGGGTGTGAACATTTTACTTCCTGTTTGTGTGTGTGTGAACATGCCTCGTAGTTTTCTGTGTCTTATCTGAATGCGAACATACCAAGAAAACCGTAGCGTTAGAAAGGCATCAGCGTTGGTATCTCCACAATGGTAAAAACAGTCTTATCTTTCCATAGCAACAAATGTAAAAAGGGTTTTAGTTCAAGTAATTTTAGGGCATTTCTATTGGTCAATGCATCATACGCCGTTCACAAGCTAAAAGGAAGCTGGTATTGGCATACAAGGTTTTGTTCAGGCTGAAACATCACCATATCGAACCTATACTACATATTCACCATCACAGTTAATAAAATAGTTGCACATAGAGTTCCGCCCAGTAGGAATCAACTGGCAGAAATGAAACTTGGTGGGTAGGTTTGACATTGTGAGAGATGCAAATGATTCATGCTTTGGATGGGCCTTATCAATGTACCTGACTGACCCAATAGCCATGATTGCTGATACTGATTGAGCAGAGATGCCCTCTATGAGTCACCCTGGCCCAGAGCCAGCACCACTGGCAGACGGCTGCATGACACAGGACTACAGGCACACAGAACATTACAACGACTGCCCTTGACGCCACGTCAGCAACACCACAGGATGCAATGGTGTTGTGTCAGACTCTCATAGAGCGACTCAGTGGGTCATCTTCAGTGACAAGTCCCGCTTTTGTCTTGGTGGACACGACCAACAGTGTGGAGGCACTGTGGTCAGCGCCAAGATGACCGATTTCTTGTTCAGAAGGTTTGGTGCAGGACTCTGCAGGAACTGTATGAGAATATTCAAGCTACATGGGAAGGATTATCACAGGACGCCATTAGGAACCTCTACACCTCCATCATTTATTGTTACTGGTAACCCTTATCTTTATCCTATATGACCTATACATATATATATAGTCATGTTTTTGTGCTTGCCTCTAAAAAAAAAGCAGCCTTACTACCTTTACTGTAAAGCTGATTTACATTCTAGCACTGACAGCATCTTCACAGTTTTTACTCCCTCACCTGTGACTTCATTGGGACCTGTCCAAAGACAGGTGGCCAGTGGGAGAGAGGGGGAGAGCTGGGCAGTCAGGCATAGAGAAGCAGACCATCAGATATTGCTTGCCATCCCTTCAGTGAACACCAACAGACCGCAGCGAGCCCACAACCCTGCTGCTGCTAGTCCCCCCACACCACATCTGACACACTTATGGCCTGAGCCCTCTGACATAACAATTACAAAATGCTACACTCTTGATACAAGATGGTTCTTAATAAACACAATGGAATATATTTATAGAA
The DNA here is from genome assembly GCA_024036415.1 of Prochilodus magdalenae. NCBI lineage: Eukaryota > Metazoa > Chordata > Actinopteri > Characiformes > Prochilodontidae > Prochilodus > Prochilodus magdalenae. The sequence continues at coordinate 1,109,565 of JAMWET010003982.1, read as the reverse complement.
CTATCAACACTCAAAGAACCATTTGCATGCTTAAGTGGCTCTTTGCATGGTGAATTTGTTCCTTAGATTAATGTATATGGTTCTATATAGCTGAGTATTCATCATTCTATATAGAACCAATTTGTGCGCAATCTTATTACATGGCTACAGATGCAGTCTCCTTCCCCCTGTCCCAACACCAGCACTGTAGAGGAAAGCATCATCCTGCAGGCCTGCATTGCCAAATCAATCTGATAAAGAAATTAAATGGACTGCTCTCCGCATCCAGCGCTTTCAGATCCATTCTGCTAAGGCCAGTCAGCCATTATTTTATGGATCCCCTAAAGTGCTGGTTCAGAATTGAGCAGCGGAGTCTGCAGTGGTAAATAATGCTCACTCCATTTTGTCCCCACAAAACAGAATATGCATACATAAACATTAGGTGGCACATGTTATTTTCCTTTAGGGCATGGTTATTGGGAAATGTACACTTTAAAGACTTTGCCCACACACCATGTGTAACAATGTCATTGTTTTTTTATTTATTTTTTAATGAGCGTCCATAAATATGATGCTGAGAGGTGCCCCACCATCTCCATGTGAAGCCCATGCTGTGCCTGGGGCGATCCATGCAGCCTATAGACTGACTGGGAACGCAGTGCAACGCAGGCCAGATAGAGTGACGCATTGCAGGTACAAACGCACCAATCACAGGCCTGCCTGCTCACTACAGCGGGCTGTGCGGCGCGGGCCGAATCACACACCAGCAGAATGTGTCCCTCCGCCGAGAGCTAGTCCCCACCAAAACGAGCGTGCTCTCGGCCTTATTTTCTACGTTTTCGCGGTTTACGTGTAGCGTTTTCAAAGGGGATCTCTGTACGAGCCTATTCGGGGCTCGAAAACAGCGAATTTGCGCGCACTTTTAACTATCATTCGCGCTTCGGAGGAAAGTGTGTTGGCGGACGGAGAGACAAGGGGGTGGAGTTTCCGACCGAGCATTAAAGGCGCGTCCAACCGTCTTCTAGTGCATCCTGTTTGTTTGCCAGCTGAGGAGTGTTGTACTTGTGGATCTGCATTTGCTTAAAACAGCGCGATGGTAAGTGACAATAACTTTTATACTACCTGCTGGGATGTTGTTTGGTTGTAGTTCAGTTTTATGTTTAGGGAGCTGTGTGGATCAGCCGCCGTGTTTATCTGACGGTTGCTGCGTTCTGCAGAGCAGCCATTCATTTAGAATGAGTTGTGTTACGTGTTGCGCACATTTCTCTGAAACGTCCAGCAACGTAGCTAGCACGGCATACTGTTTAACTTCTCGTTTTATCCCCCTTTTTTTGGAACCCCATAACTGTATTTTTGGCCAGTTTCAGGGGTGAACACAGCGAATTCAATTCAGTTCTACCGCCTTCTACTAACGTAACCGTGCTGTGTTCAGCAGCGGGAAGGAGACTAGCGTTATCGTTGCAGTTCAAGTGTTCACAAAATGGCCTCTTTAGTGATGCTAGCTGTGCTCTAACACTTCTTGGCGGTTCAGCTCGCGCTTCGAGAGAGTGACGCATTTTTCCCTGGTTCGGCTGGGCTTGGTCTCTTCAGCACCGTGGCGAAAAAAGAGAGCAGCTGAATTATGTTTAAGCTCGTATTACACCACGTTAGCATCCCTCGTTGTGACTGTAAGGACCTGCTTTATGACCGGTGCTGCGCCACAGGCTGCGGTACAAGTGTGTTCCCGTCATGCGGCTCGTTTCCAGCTCGCCGCGTTGTAGCATCTTCTCGTGTTCTGGATGAGATCTTTATTCCTTCTTTTTCTATTCCCACAGGCTGACCAGCTGACAGAGGAGCAGATTGCCGGTAAGACATTGCCGTCCCGAACGTTGGCACGTGGCTGGCGGTGTGGATTCCCGTGGTTTTCCACCCCCACCCGCCCCCTTCTCGGCTGGATTTATATTTTTCCCTTTTATGGCATATGCGCCCTAAGCCGTGCTGGGAAAGGCACTCCCCAATGAATGGACGCCTGTGGCAGCCACAGCTGGCTTTAAAACTGAGAGACAGAGTCGTTGACCCTAGTTTGCATTTTATTGCCAGCGGTTTAGTGTTTTAAATTGAGCATACATTGAACGTGGTGAAACATGAAAGAGGCTGATAACCAGGCTGAGCCACTTAGGGTGTGTCCACTGGTGGACCTTACATCTGGCTTCCACTGAAACGGGTTCAGCCATTTCTTTGGCCATTTTGCCTCAACAAATGGCTTTATCTTGGGTGTAAAAATGAAATCTTGCAGGGTAAATGGCTCAGCTTGTTGCCTGGGTTAAATGGCATGTGCAGGACAGCTTCAGGAAAATTTGGAAGTGGATAGAATTTAATTTTTTTTTCACTTCATTTTATTTCCCCTGCTATGAAACTGCTGTCAGCATGCCCGTAGAAGGAGGAAGTGTTAAAATGGGCCATTTATGGAAATAACTAAAACCTAAATGGCTTTTTTTTTTTTTTTTTTTTGACTCATGTACAGTACTACCCCACGCCCGCCTTGGAGGTGGGTAAAACGCTGTACAAATTGTTCCTATTAAAAACCCAGCCTGCTGTCCCTGTGCTACGGATTGGGGCGTTTAAGGCTTTCTCTTGTCTGGCCTATTATCAGAGCCGCTATTGGTGATTAGTGTTTGGGCACAGTGGAAAACCTGTACCCAAATTGCTGTCATTTAGGTCACTGAGGCCTGTCTCCATGGTAATGGTTAAGTCACAGCGGCTCGTCCGCTGGGATGTAAGTGCACAAGTTTGCACAAGCATCCCAGGAGACGGTGGCATGAGGTCACTGACGTGTTTCCACGCTTGCTGCTTTGTGAGATCATAGCGAGAAGGGCTCATGAGCTCACAAAACAAGATCTTGTTGATGTTTCCTGGGTTTGGGATGTGTGAGTGATTAGACCGTCTCCATAAGAGCAAGGTGAGGTCACGCTGATCTCCATAGATACTGCCTCTGGGCTGATTTGACGTTTCAGTTCTTGTGAGGACAAACTGGTGTAAATGTCGCCGGTTTATGTAAGGACACATCAGAGTAGAGTTGCTTACTGGCCCTATAGATTTTCAAAGATCAATTTCTGCTGGCTTTGGAAACCACTGCTGTTTCTGTTTGTGGATGTTGGTTGAGGGGAAACTGCCTGAAGTGTCAGGGCAATCGATATATACTGCATCAGTTACACGAGTGACTCAGCTGTAATTACTGAGTGTTGCACAACAGACTCTTGGCCTAAATCATTGTTGTGAGGGGTGGTTGTATTACGAGTGTAGTGTATGGTTATTAGTAACAAGTATTCACAACTTGTTGGACAGGTGGGTGTGCACATATGTTGCCCTCTGACTGTATCGCTGTGACTGTGTGAAATCGTCTCCTGCAACTACAACCATTGCTATAGGAAGCACTGGTGTACAAGTAATGGATGTTGAAACCGGAGGATGGGTCATGGTTGTCTTGACACTTAAAAGCTGCTTCATGCCATAGCTTGTTGCAGCTCAGCCTAGCGCTTGGTGTACAGGTCCTCAGCTCCTTTTGGCTTCTCACAGTCTCAGCACACAGGGAGCATGTGTAGTTGTGGCCTGCATGCTGGGCTGTATTCACATCCAAATGGATTAATTCACAAGAATTACATAAACTTGGCCATTGATTGAGGTGATATTGGATTTTGACTACCATTTGTTGTACTGGTTTTGATGAGAACTGGAGTGTCTCCAACTGTTTTGGCATTCCTTGACAGCAGTTATTCCTAAAGAGATATTCTTTTTCTGGCCTTTTATGGTCACTTGGCTGTACAAGCAGGTGGAAAATGAATTGGGAATCCCTTCCTGTTTTTTGGAGGGAGAGTCCCTTCCCCCACACCCAAACCCTTACGTTGAACTTCTTCTTTTACTTTTTTCTTTTCTTTTTTTTAAATTCTATTTTATGTTCATGTGCATATATGCCCAATAGCATGTTTTGTCTTTTTCCCCCATGCAGAATTCAAAGAGGCTTTCTCACTCTTTGATAAGGATGGAGATGGCACCATTACAACCAAAGAGTTGGGCACCGTTATGCGCTCTCTGGGTCAGAACCCAACAGAGGCTGAGCTGCAGGACATGATCAATGAAGTGGATGCCGATGGTAAAGGAGAAATGCACACATGCATGCACTCACCTACATGCATCAAGTTCTGTACCATGAATCTTTAAGGCTGACATCCTCTTCCTCTTCATAGGAAATGGAACGATAGACTTTCCTGAGTTCCTGACCATGATGGCAAGGAAGATGAAGGACACAGACAGCGAGGAGGAAATCAGAGAAGCATTCCGTGTCTTTGATAAGGTACATATCCATGTTTTAGAACAACTGAAGACCATTATTTGCTCGCTCTAGAGCAACCTCTGACCCAGGGCTTGCTCTGCTCTAGGACGGGAATGGATACATCAGTGCTGCCGAGCTGCGTCATGTGATGACAAACCTGGGAGAGAAGCTGACTGATGAGGAGGTTGATGAGATGATCAGAGAAGCAGACATTGATGGTGATGGTCAGGTGAACTATGAAGGTGAGTCTTGTCACACCTGTGGTAGGCTGCCTCACTCTTGGCTGAAGCTCTAGGTTCCTGTCTGGGGAGCAAGATGTAAAAGTTGTCATGACTCAACAATGTTTCCTAGAGACTAAAGACTTTTCTTTTTGTCTCCACAGAGTTTGTACAGATGATGACGGCGAAGTGAAAGCCTTGTACAGATCCTCTCTCTTCTATAAATAATTTGCCTTTTTTTTTCTGTTTAATTTATCTGTAAAACGTTAAGTCCCCTCCCCCTCCCGGCTGTCCAAAGGAACTGCATGTAAACTGCATAGGATCTAACTCCTCATGTCCCTTTCTTTTGCTGTCATCGTGTTTTTGGAGTGACGGTGCGGTTACACGATCAGGTGCTTGTTGCGGCGAAAAGGGGGCTGTGGCGCGCAAAAACCTGCACGTCACGTCTGTCTGCCCTCCACCCGATGCGTAGCAAGAGCGGAGACCTGCCAGCTGGCTTGTCACTTGACAACAACGTTGGCAGGGCAACAATGTAGAGGAGTACTCTGCATGGACTATGGACAAAGTATATAATATATATGAAATTTATCAGCATTGCACTACTGCAAAAAAAAAAAGAAAAATAAAAAAAGACACGGGTGTATCTTCTAGATACTCGTACATAAACTCTTTTTGTATCTGCTGTTCTGTACCAGAGAACTTGTTTGAATCTTATGATGCTTTTTAATGTTTTATTCACGTTCATTTTTTTTTTTTTTTTTCCTTTTCTTTCTTTTCTTTTTTTAAAACAGCTTAACGGCATTGACATGCCTCAAATAATCCATTCCAAGTTGTATATTTTTGTTTTCCAATAAAATTTACAACCCAGATTTGAAAGGTTTCCTTGTTTTTAGAGCATCCTTAAGCCCTTGATAACTCGAAGCTCTTCAGTATGTTGACCGTTATGCATCCCTGGGCTGATTTTTAGTGATTTCGATCCACTCACCAATTACATCAACCAGAATGTTTACAATTTATTGTAGTAGAAATGGTTCATTTGTAAATCATACAATGTATCTCTGAGTCAACTGGTCAAATTACTATGTGTAATCACAAAATAGGCTGGGGGTCATGCCTCCTTGTCACAGCAAAATAAACGTTCATTAAAGTACTCTTGAATGACAATTGTGGTAGAAGTCATCTTTGTGTATGCACTCCTTGTTTTGACTACACCAAACACAATGTAGATATATGGGATCCTTTTGTGTTTCTCATACACTGCCATCTGTTTTATCAGGTTGCAGAGTGATTGCCAAATGCATTAACCATTTTAATAGTTCTGATCCACATTTGTGGTCGGGGATATATTTAATGAAGAGGGTCTGCCTATATGTTGCCAGTTATTGAGAGCTTAAGGACTAATTTGTGTGTGTGATGAATCTAGGCAGATGCAGTATAGGATTACAGAAGTAAATGTTGAGGTACATGGTATGCTTTTTCTTTCTTTTTTTTTTTTTTGTTCACATCTTACAGAAAGTACTAAAACACTCACAATGGAGATGCTACACATAGTATTACATAGTATTACATATAATTACATATGCAGTAATTCGGTTTCATCATAGAAAACAATGCTGATATTTGTCATAATGGAAACTCCACAGGATCTAAAACAGGCAACAAGTACCAAGAGGACACTAAAACTACATCCACAGTGGGGCCATTAGAGACCGTGTTCATGCTCAGTGGTACTAGAGCCGGGTGTGATGAACAGTAAGCACAAGGCCTCAACTGTAGCTACTTGGCAGCACATGTTCCAGGTAGCCTAGCAACAGAGCAGAACGTCCTGGCCAACTCCCAGGGAGATGCTAGCAGACCGAGATGATGCAATGAGCTCAGTAACTCCACCACATTCACCAACATGTACTGCCAGTACTGCACCATACCCCACATTTAGTGAAGTATATGATATGTAGAGCAGTGCTGGGTTTTTCCTTCTGTATGCATAATGAAATAATGAAAGCAGTGGATAAACAACTCTATACATCTACTCAACACACACGTTACTCACTGTTAATATAACTAGTGCAGCCAGTAGCAGCTCAGCTGTCTACATAAGTACCTACAAATAACTTTGGTGGTGTAGCATTTGACATACACTGGTACACCCAGAAGGAAGTGTGGGGTTGTGGTGCTATTGGTAAGGAAGATAAAGGTTACCAGAAACAATAAATGATGATGAATTTAGACCGATATGGGTAATATTTATTTAGCTACACATACAGAATTGGTGTCCCTTAGTAAGGCGTCAGGCAGCCAGAAAGGAGTTGCAGAGGTTCCTAATGGTGTCCTGTGATAATCTGCCCCATGCATTTTCTCACAGTTCCTGCAGATTGTGTGAGACACAGATTTGTGCCTTAGCTTAAGCATGTTATGGCTCGCTGGTAGTTAGCTTTTGAGTTAGCTTTGAGCTTTAGCTTGGTCGCTCGCCGTTAGCTCGTCAGTTTAGTTATGAGACGAGGCCTTCGATCTAAGGCATTTGTGTGGTGTCAATGCGTTAGCTTGCGGTTAGCAGTTTAGTTCAGGCCATTTGTTTGGAGTTAGTTCGCGGTTAGCACGTTAGCTCGGAGCTATAGCTCGTTAGCTCGGAGCTATAGCTCGTTAGCTACGACCTAGAATTTTCTATAGGTGTTAACGCGTTAGCTCGCAGTTAGCATTACTTTAGCTTGCGGGTAAGCACATTAGCTCGGACACAGAAAGTTTGGAGTTAGTGCGTTAGTTCGGAACTGTGTCTCGTTAACTAGGGCCTAAAACATTCTCTCGGAGTTAGCTCGGAACATTCTCTGGCATGTTAGCTCGGAGCTATAGCTCGTTAGCTATGGGCTAGACTGTTCTGTAGGTGTTAGCTTGCAGTTAGCACGTTACTTCAGGTCTAGTGCATGTGCGTTAGCACGTTAGCTCGGGCATAGGGTATTTGTTTGGAGTTAGTGCGTTAGCTCGCGGTTAGCACGTTAGCTTGGAACTATGTCTCGTTAGCTAGGGCCTAGCGTATTAGCGTGTTGGTTTGCGGTTAGCTCGGGGATGGGCTCATGAGTGTAACACCGTTGTGTTTTGTTTACAGCTGGAGTCTTATTGTCTTCATGGATGTGCACAATCGTCTGTTGTGGTTCAATATCACATACAGAAGCAGCAACTGCCAAATCATAACACACACTTGCATGTATATGAGTTTAGTGGTTTTGGCTTTAGAGACAGACCTTTAACCCGCCACTACGTTTATTACAGGTTCTCCTGTTACAGGTTCTGGGTTCATATGGCCAGGAGGAGAATAAGATCTACATTTAAAAAAAGACTCGAATGGCCGAATGACTCGATTAATAGTTAATCACGCTAACCGATTATCTGCCGTACCTAAGCAACGGTTCGGGGCTACAGCTGGGTGTCTGTTTGTGTACATCCTCCGCGGAGAAATGACTACAGGAAGAGAAAGAGCCCTGGCAGAATTCAGAGATATTCCTCACCCAACCGGACCAGAGACGGTAGGCTTCATGTTTCATGTTTGGGGGGGAAAGGGAGAGATAGAAGTGTAAATGTGAGTGCACTACATGTGTGTGCTTCAACCTGGTCAGGGTACAGGACAAACGTTACTACCAGGGCTGTGACCTAAAGTGCACATTGAGATGCAGGTAGGCTAACCGGGTATGATCAGGGCTGCAGTGTGGTGAAGGTTATTCATTGTTGTTTCAGAGTCGTGAGAAAGAAGAATCGGCTGATAGAGGTGGATGGTGGAAGCAGACTATTAAGGTAGGTCATGTGTCTGAACGTGCTTGTGCATAAATCTGAGAGGACCTTCAGGTTGAGTGGGATAGATAGTTTACCCTGATGTTGTTAAGGAGGTCCAATAAATATTTCCCCAAACTCAACATATTTTTGTCCTCTACATGTAAACTGCCCAGATAGTAAGGCCAACATCCTGCTGACTGTCGGTTCCACCTGTGCACTTCCCAAATTATTGTCCTTCATGCATGATTGGACTACTTTTTAATCTCTTTAAATAGATATTAAATGTGTATAACTTAGTTAGAAAATAAACAAATAAACAGAGACCAATATTGCAACTACCAAGAGATACAAAAAAATAATAGCTATGTCTGATATAAAATGATTTAGTTAAAAAGATGTGGCTGACTGAAATAAAATTGCTAAACTAATATAAGAAGGAATAATGGGAAAATGGCAAACAGTGGCATTATGTCTAATACTCTAACTAGCAGAATTCCCAGAAAACACTGATCAAAACACCGTGGACCGCCAGCTTCGCCAGTAGTCCTCTTTCCTGTAGTTGTCAGGGCGGGTTGGCCTAATCTTGCGTAGAGTCAGTCAGAGTCAGAGAAACTTAGCATGCAAGGCTAACCCAGCAAGCTAGACCACTTATCTGTAGCTTCCCATCACCTGTTCATCTGTTCATTAACAATGTTTAGTTGTTTGTTTCAATGCCAGCTGCTTCATTTGTCCATTTGTTCCTTTGTCCATCTGTACATACGCTTTTTTTCGACCGGTTTAGTGCCACATAAAAGCTGGATAATTGTTTTAGCTGTGTATGAAGGGCAAGGCAGGCTAGGAGTGTCACTCTATGAGAATCCGGTTGCTCATTAGCCACACCCATCACAGTCTGATCAGCTGGTTTTAAGTCATGTTTATCGTAGTTAGATCTTGTTTTTAGTCAAGCATTGTTGTATGTTTAATTATAACATCAAAGTTTAGTTTCATTTTCTATACTGTGTTCTCTGGGACCTTAAAGTTTCAAACTGTACCGTTTACTCCCCCAGTCCATACAAACATTTTGATATTTTTTGTTTTTGTCATGTCGCAAAAATAAACTCATTTACATGTGTCAATTTATTAAGCTTTCAACAGCTTAGGCCCACCAATTCATACTGGAGCTATATGGAGTGAATCACAATATAGGGTGGTAAATCAGAACAGAGGCAATATACAAACATATATTTAAAGGTAGTAACAAAAGTAACAAAAGCAGCCATGTACAAATATGTGGTAACTGTTGGTAAATTCACCCACATACATTTTGTAAGTGGACCTGGTGGCGGGTGGTTTGTAGGGTATATGGGTCCTTTCATAAAATTGAAATTGCACATCTGTGATCAAAAATGTGACTTCCCCAGCCTGTTAACGGAACTAGCAATTATGCTAGCGATGCAGATTATTTGAAACCAGACTTCGTTTTATTAAACGTTGCTGTGTGGGACTTGACAACAGCTGTTTCTGGGTTTCAGGGTGAACAAAATGAAAGCTTTCATGTAGTGGCTGAAATATTCATGTGACTCTACAGCACAGCACAGTGAATGAGCTTCCCAGTTGATGTTCTTGGTGCTGTTGTTACGTGTCGTTTTCGCATCCGTGCCCCCCAGTGAGCGAGCCACTACATAGCGAACGAATCAAGACACAGCTGAAGCAGAGGCAGACAATAGTACAAACAGTTCATACACCAGAAAACTGTACAAGACGCGATACAGTAAAGTATTCAGCTTCTAAGTGCAGGACATTAGAAAGACTACACAACAGACAATGGAGTGAGAGGAGCAGTCAGCAGTGACTGGTGTGAAATGCTGTCCACATCAGATATAGGCTATAGGTTTTTTACTTAAGTAGCTTTTCTCTTTTGTAGGACACACCTGTACCTGGAAGTTACCACATTCGAGATTTCCTCGAGGAGAACAGCCTAAATCCAGTGCGTCAGACCTATGGCTTCAAGGGCACAGGTAGAAACGAACGGGTTGTGTGTGTACGGAATGGGGCCATGCTCCTACCAGGGGCTTATGTTTTCACTGACTCAACTCAAGAAGCCCTCCAGCGTCCAGCATCCTATGCCTTCAAGAGTCGCCCCAGACCAGACAGCTACACCCTGGGCATCCGAGATAAGGTGGGTCAGGATTAATCGGAGTGTTTTCATCACCGGCCAGTGTTGTTCTATTAGCACCAGACACCTTGGTAGAGGACAGCATTTGTCAGACCGTGTTTTACATCTTGTTGTTGTTCATTTTTAAATGAAGACAAAAAAACTAAAGTAAATTAAAGTTGTGTGTGTGATTTCAAGGACGTAGACCTCTCTCCATGCCACTACAATGTGACCGAGAAGCCTGTCCCCAAATTACCTTGCAGGTAAGCAGCCATTTTTGAACTCGGTGTCCTTCCTTCCTTAGGTCGTCATTGTACACCATGCCCTATACACACCTTCTTTTTTTAGAACCCTTCTTGCCTCCTTTATCCCAGGCTGGCCAGGGAGACTTGCTGCAGTTTTGTCATTTCCTTTCCTGCTTCTCTTCCATCTAAATCTGCTCTCACCTCATCTCTTCCTCTCCTCTCTCCATCCTGTCCTCACTTTTCTCCAATTTATCCCCATTCTTCCATGACACATCTCTTCTCCTCTTGCAGGCACGTGATGTTCCGTTCAGCCGTGCAGAGGGTCAGCTTCCTCCCCGTAAGTTTCCAGTTTCTATGAGAAAGAAAGTTTCCCCAGTTCACAATGTCAGGGTGTGTATTGGCCTTTTATTTAGACACAAGGGTAAAATTAGCTGCAAACATGAAATCCCTTCAATTTGTTTTCATATTTTAATATAGATAAAAAATTGGTTGGTTCTTGGTTTGATGTGCAAATTCTTTGTGTCAGTTACACTTCAATAGTTTGTAGGTACACTCTGTTCTTTAATGGTCAGGACACCTGGGCATTTATTTGGGCAATGGATCATTCTCTGCACTGCAGTAACATGTTATAATTCTTACTCATTATTATTGGTGTGTCTAATGAGACCTTTTAAGTTGGCATTCTTTAAATCAGGTGCATTGATATATTTTAGACAAGGAAAGTAAAGATTGAAGATCAAATTTCAAAGTATAATGTTGTTTCAGTCACATTGCAGTCATATTCTAGTTATTTTAGCCTTATTAGTTTTCTGAATATTCTGTAATTTCATATGGGCAATGTTGGTTTGCTCACAATGAGCTCCACTGTGAAGCGGCCATGCTGCCTGTGTGGCCGGCTGGATATGCGAGACCGGCTGGCAGCTGTCGAGTGGTGACAGAGGAGTCAGGGCGCTAAGCCACCCATAGGGTGTCATTAGGGTGAATGTTAGTGTTTTGTTTGGTTCTAATGGTGTTGCTTGTGATGTAAGACATGTGCTCTGTCAAAGGTTAAGCAGTGAAGATGCTGTATAAGTATTATATTAACGACAGCTGAATATGCGGCCATCTTTCTTAGTGTTCTTTTTTCAAATGAGACACAATAGCATCCAAAATATTTCAGGGAAAGCTGAAGATTTTCACATTTGAATCATTTTATACTGTATTTGAAATATAGTGGCTATAGCTTAACAAATAAGGCTATATGTTTCATCTACCAATTAGAATATTGCCATTGGCAGACAAAGAATGTAATTTTACTGTGCAATCCAGAACAGACATTCGTTTACTGCAAGTAATTTTTCCGCAACATAAACCTTCAAATGGAGTTAACTGTGTATCAGTCCTTGTTAACTCCATAGGTTTGACCAGCATGAAACAGCCTTTCAGCACACAGTCTAGATTCACTGAAAGCCCTGCTTTCTTTTTATCTTCAAGTCCAGCTGTGACACTGACACCACAGGAGTAACTCACTGGATGCTTCCTGTTCTGTGGTGTTAGTCCAAATGGAGGCCGCTAGAACGAGACTGCTCCTGGGCACACTGCCTCTCTTAATGAAAGAAAAGGTCAATGGCTCAGCAGACATTTGTGCTATGAGGCAACTATCTGCAGTGGAACGCAGGCCAGTGGAGGAGCCGTGCTGCAGAGAGCTGTTTGGCGTGTGGCTCATTAGATGGCGGGCAGCGGGAAGTGATTCCCCCCCCCGACCGTGTTCCCTTTAAAAAGCCCCTGCGAAATACACCTGCATTAACACCTCGGACGCACTTCAGCTTTCCACACGCCGCAAGCCAGAGCGGGGCGGATCATGTTGAAGCTGCCGGTGGAGTCGAGTGGCACATAATAATAGCAGGCAGCCTCTCCCAAGCAGGGTAATGCGGCCTGGGTCCCAGGGGAGCTGGCTGTAAGGCTCTTCCTCTCACCTATTGCGTTCTGAAAGGAAATGAGTTCTGGGTGAAGTGAAATATGGCTGTTATGTTTGCACTCCCGCACAATGTTGTTGAGAACATCTCTGGCTGTTCTTTAGGTACAGGATACAGTTTCACAAACTGAGTATAACCTAATATTTGACACCCTTTTTTTTGATTTTGATTTATGTCTTTAGAAGGAAGGACCACCTCCCGGTCATTACACACCGAAGCCCAGTGCAGGTATTGGCATTACATCCTGCTTCAGGTCTACTGTGCCTCGTCTTTACAGCGTACGATCTGTAAGTTCCATTGGTCTACCACCAGAACTCAACTGCTTTTCTTAATTGAAAGTCTTAATTGAATAGTTCAGTGAAAAATCAAACTTTCTTGGTTTTATTCCTTTTTTCCAAACAGAGCTGATAAGCAAAGACATGTTTGGTGTTCAGATTTTGCTTCTTTAGAACTGAAGCTGCTAGGCTAATGTTGTTAAGAAACACTGGCCAATAGTCTACCAAGAAAGTAGAAAGTAGAAAGTAGGATATTGATAATGTAGTTCTCTTAAATGTATGAATAAATTATATCCATGACGTTGTATTAAATGGTTAAAATGCAGCTTGCTGACATAATTTGCCGAAAATATGTAAAGATCCTGGTGTGTATTTTTGCAAACGGTTTGGTTGACTTTTGACCTTCATTAGCCTAGCAGCTCTAGCTGTATCTAGAAATGCAACATCCAGCATGTATTTGCTCGTTGGCTGCATTTGGGGTAAGTAGGAAATTATGCAGATTTAATTTTCCACAGAACTAATCTTTTAACAGCTCCTACAGGCAAAGACAAAATTAAATCTAGATTTAGCCTTTCATAGAGCTTCAAATCATTTCAGTGTGTTGAATACATACATTCGTAACCTAATATGGGCTAGTGTTAAGGTCTATCACCCCTTTCTTTTTTCCCCCGGACAGAGGACTCCTGGACCGGGCACATATGAGTCCTCATGGCAGAGGGGTCCTCGTCTTGCCACAGAGGCCAACATGGGTCGCGCCTATGGCCTCTTTTTCCGCAACGTATTTTAAAACGTCTCTTTTACCTGTCAGTCAAAATTCTATTGTACATCACTTCCCCAGCCACACAAGCATGGAGCATGCACACTCGCAACATCATTTCTCAACTGGCGTTTGACAAATTGCTGCTCGCATTAAAAAGCCAGACAGCCTTTGTTTCTGACGGTTTTGTTTACCTCACACATATTATATTACACAGACAGGCAAATGAAAGTTATCTCAGACGAGCTAATTGCTGCATGGGTTCAGTAGATCACAGTGTTCCAGAAGCATTTTTTTCCCCTTTCCTTTTGGCCCACTGTCTTTCACTTAGCATGCATAAAGGAAGATCCCTAGCTCATTATCTACCTATTCCACTCTCTCTGCTCCATGTCCTGCTGTCATGCCTCGCAGCTATCTCAGCTATGCCATGCTCTGAATACAGGCTGGCCGTCCATATAATACCCAGGCTTTTGTGATGAGTCTCACGCTTGCCTAACTCATTCATTTGTAACAAAGAGGTCAGTGTCACACAATGAAACAGCTGTTTCCAGCACTACCCATCGCACACAAGACCAAACAGAGCCAGAGAGTAAAATGTGTGTGAGAGGTCCCAAAACATCCTCGTGACATGAGTTTTATAAATGCTGCGACTGAGGGTGCAGTTCTCGCTCGAATATGTATGACCCTGTATGCCAATATAGGACTTCCGACTTTTTCCCCAGGGGAGCAGAGAGCTACAAACATCTGTGGTCTTTTCTGCATAAGATGTTGTCACTTGTTTTCTGAGCTCGTTTTGTTCATACACCTTACTCTAGATACTTGCATGTGCACAATTCTGTAGTTCAGACCACCTTCTCTGGAAGTTAGAGAATAGGAGAATAGGAATCACTTTTAAGGAGCAATTGAATTTCCCATATACCTTTATCCAAATGAAATATCTTCATGCATAATCCTATATTAGCTGTGAAACAAGTTTTTTAACCCACACTTAATCCCCATCAAAAGCAAGTGCGCAGACAGCGTAGAAGTGCCTCAATGCCTAAATGTGGTGGCCTCCTCTTTCACACCTTTTGTAAACTGGTAATATGACAAAATGTATTGTTATTGTGATCAATGAAGTCATAGTACACGGTTCTCAGCAGAACATGGATTTTATTACTACAACGCAAGTGTTATTAATGATGTTAAAATGGATTTGGTGCAGCACAGCAGTGTACTCAGCCAGTTTATTCTGCATACTGACTTTATTGTGCAATTCCCATATACTCACAAGGAAGAAGGAAGAAGAAAACTTCACCCATGAGTGCTGGCCGATTCAATGTGAATCGATGATGATTCCATATTGGCTAATTTCATATAATAACTAATAAATAAGTTGTCTTTTGTGTGTCATCTCACACAAACGTGTCCGTTAATTTCAGTATACTGTAACTACCTGGAAGAAAATGATGCTTGTTTTGAGGTAAACTAGACCCACATGTTATCAGTATCACTAAGTGCGACTTCAGTAATAATAGTAGAAATAGCAAATAACCCTAATACTAATAATTTATGTACATGATAATCCAGTACAAATATGTGTGAACTAACATGCACACTGGTGTTGCTGTAACTGTTCCTTGTTCTATTTAAAGACGTCTTTGCCGCTGTGCCCTGGTTTTATACTACTGACTCCGCCCACAAAATAAACACTATAAAGTTTGGTCTGTAGAGGCGGCAGTGCACTCATGGCTGGACTTCAGACTCTTCCTACAAACACAGACATTGGCTCACAAGTTAGAGAATGCTGTCATCATGCAGTGTTCCAGAAGTTAAGTAGACTATTAACATTCTTGCTTAAGGCAAACTACAGCTCTGGCTCTGTTGTGTACTACACATTAATACTACACAGTACTATGTACTAATCTTAATAGGATGAGCTGGGCAGGCTGCTATACATATATGAACATATTACCTTGTTCCTTTCTAAAAGGAAGTAAAGCGTTGCTATTACAGTGCACCTCATACCAAACTGGACCATAAGGTGGAGGTTTTCTCACCAAGGGACAACAATTAAATGCTAATAGGTAGAGCATTTTTATTTTATACAGGCCGACAGATGAGGAATCAACACACATGTATACACCATTTCCGGGCTTACCACTGCTGCTACTACTACAAGTTTTCCAGACTTGAGAAGCTCCGCTTATTCCATTTCCTGTTGGTTTGTGGGAAAGTAGTTTTTATCATGACTATGCTCAACTCTGACCAATATGAACGATACTATGTATTACATACTCGAAAGCTAAATAAGTGGTCAACTTGCGCGCACCCTTTGACTTCAGAATAAACCAAGCCGTTATAAACATCCCCGTGCTTCCAGTCATGACTTTGAAAGCCTATGTATCAAGCACTGTTTACAGCGGATGCAGTGGAGGCTGGATTATTGAAAAAATGTATTGAAATAATGTGAATCAATCAATCAATGTTAATTAGAATAGCGCTTTTTACAACCGACGTTGTCTCAAAGCAGCTTTACAGATAATCAATTTGTTATATAAAAGACAAGAAAAGAAAAACACAAAGTTAATGTACATACATTTGAGGGTGGGGGGGGGTGGGGGAAAACCGGGTCCAAGCCGCCCTTGAGCAAGCCAGAGGCAACAGTGGCGAAAGACACCATAATGAAAGACTTTTTAGGTTTGCAGTATAAACCATGAGGGTAAAATTTACCTTCTATTAGAAATTCTAGGCAAAACACCTCAAAGGCATTTATGGACAAAAGTATAAAGAAGATATCATGCTACTCGTCTCGTTCCCTCAGACCTCAAACCAGCACCTCATTTCTTAACGTTTTTTTCTTTGGCTGCGTGCAAGAGCGCTAGTTAAAATTCTGTCCTCTTAAAATTCATGATGCACAAGCACCCTCATCAGTAGGAGGAGGATCATACTGGCCTGACCCTGGTTCAACTCTACATCCAAACAAGTCTTCCTCCACTAATCCTGTGCACAAAACATAAAATATAAAACATAAATATGAAATATGAAGTATACATGTGCACGGATGTAAATACAGTACAAGCACTGTAATTCCTTTCAGTAGCTTCCTAACAGTGCTAACGTTCAAACGAAGGGTGTAGAGTAGCAGAAGTCAGACTTCATGAGGGGATTAAGTCTTCTTTGGTTTCGGAAAAGCATCTGGCATCAGCACAGATAAGGAACATGATAGATATGGCCATTCTGCTTTAAAAAGCATTCTGGAAGACTTAACTGTGCATATGGCTGGATGCTAATACTCATGCAGGCTAACACCAGCCATGTCCCCAGCTAACCTTGACTGCTCTGTCAGTATGAAATTAACATTCACCTGCGTAAGATGAATGAGTCATTGGTGTGCAGCTAAAACGCCTGTAATTTCCGTGCCTGCTTTTTCCTAAAAATAGAACGCGTATCAGTGAAACTCTAGTCCTTGGCTGGGGGACATCCCGAGGACCAGGGAGCTCGCGATTCGGTTGAGCCAGGGTCATGTTCGGAGCACACGTCAAGCAAAACAAAAGCAGCATGTGGTCTCGGATCATTTGACTTGGCCATTGACAGGTGCGATAGTACTACAGCGGAGCTCTGTTAAATGACTCATGCAACTTTGAAGAGGCTTGAGGGTTCGATGGAGCTCATTTGAGAGCGATCCTATTGTTTGTGTTTGTGAAATATGAAGAGGGAGACTTTGTGCATGATTAGCTTGTTTGTCTCCACTCCAATAAGGGAAATGGTTCAGATAAACGATCTCATATTAGAGCAGAATGGCCACGCTATACATGACTGTTGCAGAAGGGGCAGACATATGTAACATTATCGGTTCACCAGATAAGCAGATAAAACGTGGGGCCTTAATAAGAGGTAATTATGTAAGAATTTAGATAACAGGGAATTAAGTGTCAGGTCATGACAGTAAAGTCAAAGAGTTTCTCCCTCGGTTTTTACTGCTGGAAATTGAAAGAACAAGCTGGTCTTCGATTAGCACATCTGGCCAGGTTTCTTTGCACACCCCTCGCTCTCCTCATCAAAAAACAAACGCATCAATCAGGCGGTGGAGCTGCCTGCTGTCAGAGCTGTAACCCGGTCTGGACATCTAACCCGCCCATGGTCCGGCCTCCCACTGCAGCCACAGGAACCACGGGCCACCCTGCTGTCCGCTAGTAACCAGAGAAGCAACACGCACGCAGATGCAGACCAGCGCTGGGAGGCCTGGCACATGGCAGCCCAGATAAAAATTTAGTGTGATGTCTTTTTTGTCAGGTCAGATTGTCTCAAAGCCGCTTCATAGCATGTAGGGTCCAAGACCCAGAGGCGCAAGCCAGAGGCAAGAGTGGCGAGAAGAAACCCTTGAGAGCACCAAGCTGGAATGGAAAACTGTATATACATTGTCATAGTTAAATTAGGAGAGTTTGGTACATGGTTGGTTCATAGAATTGGTATACCGTTAACCACAAACCATGTTGTTCCTTGGAATACATATCCTGCATTTACAAACGAGGATGGTTACTGGGCCCATATCAGAATCTTAGGCTGTTACATAACAGTCTTAAACTAATAGTATTTATGGTGGACTATGTTCATAAATCTACTGTTTCAGAGATTACAGTCTGTGCATGCACCAGTTACATCAAGTGGGGTAGTAGATCTTGCAGGGAGGTGCATGGACCAAGGCGCTGGTCAAACAGGTCAGACAGGTAGGCAAGACCCCCCAATTAGGGTATAGCTTGCACAAGCCTAATCATAAGGGTGACTGGGGCATGCATATTGAACCAGCATAATTCCTTATCTGATACTTAGTTACTCTGAGCACGCAAGAAAGACAAGAATAATTTCTTATCTAATACCTGGTTAATCATTTGCCTCAACGATGGCCCCAAGCCTGTCAGGGAAGGGTTACACTACACTAGCCTTTTGAGATAATCACAATCTATTTTAGCCCACGCTTCCCCTCACTGAGCTTCATTTCCGAGAGATCACAACACTGGCACTCCCACATTCCAGGATGGCAACTGTAGGGTGTCTGTGTTTGATTGGTTTACAGGATATGATGGAACACTGGAACACTTTGACCAGCAAAATCAACAGATTTCCCCATCCCAGTTTTTGCTTTGGAATAGCAGGCTGTAGGCACACAGTGTGTGGACATGTGGGCTAGAATATGTTGGAACTATTAGGAGATTTACCAGATGGGATTGGCAAACAAAAAGGGGACCTGTAAACAGTTATTAGTAGAGATTAAAGATTGGCTGGTTACATCTGGTGGGCTTACGTTAACATGCAGACAGAATAAAGTTTATTATTTGTCCAGCTTTAATATTTTGCCATTTATGTTGACACTAATAAATAGTTCATCTTAAAGTGACCAAAGATAATCTTATTTATCTCCAGTGTTTACCCCTACAACAGATACAGTCAATCAGACAGGATGTTTGGTGTCTGGGTCTTTATCATTACAGCTGTGTTTCGAATCATGTTAAGCAATCTTGCACTAAACACTTTGGGCAAAAATGAGCCAAGCACACAATGGCAAAACATGAAAAGCTTTACATGAAATTTCGTTTTAAATGGTGACGTTTTGTGGTTAAACTTGCAGACAACCTTTTACAGAACTAAGAGTCAGTGTTCCACTCCAACTCTGGCCAGGTAGTTGGTGTTTAATGCAAGACAAAACATTCTCCACAGGGTTTACATCTGGACTCTGATCGGCCCAACAATCAGTACCAACCACTGTACTTTGGGCTTTGCCCGGGAGTGTATAATTGACTGTAAAATTAGACCTTGAATGGCTACAGGATGATGCCAAGGGGATCTCCAGCATTCTGTCAAAATTTCCGAGTAGCTAATTCATTAAAATGCAAGCCAGGAGTAAGAATTCCTCACGGTGGTGATAATAACCAGACATCCAAAGCATTTACTGCTTCTGAAAGCCCCCGCACCGAAAGTTTTTACACAGAATAAATATGGTTGGGTTATTCGGTTCATATAATTATCCCTCTTGGTCTTTTTGTCTGCAATTTAGTCCCGCAGTTTTCAACACCGCTCCAACTCTGAAATGTTCCTTCTGATCTGGAATGGTGTGTTTGTATCCAACTTTTTGATCCAACTTTGTAAAAAATTCCAAAAAACATTCCAAGAAATGAAGCAAAGGTTCTCACCTCTTACTGTACTTCGCCTTGACTGTCAGACACCATTTCCCATACGCTCTTACCATTTCACATACATATTTCAGAGCAGACCTGCACTCGTCTGTTTGTCTTTTTTCCATCACTTGTTCCTCCCATTCAGTGCCATTCATTTTCGGCCCTGCCCAAACCCTATTATTTCTCCTAACCAAACTACAATTACTCACTCGGAGCAGATTCCCAAACTCCAATACACAGCCATACTAACCTGCACTTCTCTATTTGTGGTTTATTCGTCCCCCGTTCCTCCCATAGAAACCACAAGCTAGCAACAGCCAGGCAGGGAGAGGCAACCTTTAAATCTTCACAACCGTTCCAGGGTTCCCTTAGGAAATGCACTTTTTGAGTTAGAATTATGCTGCTGACACATTGTTTTATGATTGAGATAGTTTTAAGATAAGACACATGAAGTAGAAATATAATTTTGTACATTAAATAGTAAAGCAGTGGGGAGGAAGCTGCAAGGTGCTCCAAGACAAAATACTTTATAAAGAAAACTATTTTTTTTCTTTCCAGATTTACTGCTGTTTTACCGTCATGCAATAGGCCGGTGTTTCCTAACTCTAAACCTGGAGGCACCCAGCCCTGGGCCTTTTAGTGCCTTCTCCACTCCCAACACACCTAATTCAACGGATCAGCTCATTAACAAATCCTTTTCCGAGATGCAGGGGTTGTGTTAAAGTAGGGAGTCCGCTAAGATGTGCAGGGCATGGTGCCTCCAGGACCCACTGCTGAGAAACCCTGCTGTAGACCCTGCAATCCCTGGTTCCCATCACCACCACTGTAAAGCAACCAGATATGGTAAGCGTCTCCCGAGCAAAGCATTTCATATCAAACCATCCTGGATAGCTCTGCTCATATCTCAGCGGTTGATTAATGCAGGCAGATGTGTATGATGTAGCCATGCAGTTTGTATAATGCTAACTGGTGGTTATTAGATTCCATCAGTTGTTAGGTACGTTCGCTGTGTAGCTACAGTACAAACTAAAGAAGCCCACTTTAGATGCCAAACATGTCTTGGCTGATAAACTACAGCTGGGGGATTTGTTGCTTTGAGGAAGAGGAACGCAGCAATACATGCTGGTACAAAATTTCACAAATGAACGCAGAAAGAAAGACTGCACAGACTCACACGAGCATAGTGTCTGTAATTAAGTGATTAAGCCAGAGACACCTGAAGGACGCCCTTTCACATGAAAAGAGAGCTCCATTCTAAATCCTCCCATATCTCTCTCCCACTCATCTGTCTCGTGCTACGAATCACGCCCTCCTCTTTTTTTTTGCCTCCCACCTTCCATCAGTGTGTCTGCAGCCTCTCCAGTCTGGGCCAAAGGAGTGGGGGAAGGGGGGAGCAGAGAGATGCAGGGATCTGCCGGGCCTGCCTAATTATTCAGGCAGTGGAGTCGATGAATAGCGCTGCCTAGCACCCTTCATCAGCGGACGTCAGAGCGGCAGGCCACGCCATTCATTTATCTGTCTCCTTTTACCCGCCGCTGTCATGACCTCCCCATGTGGCCCTATACATCACCCAGCTCGGCTGCGGCTATTCAGCCCATTCATCTCCCCTTACCGCCCGCCTACTGCGCCTGAAAACTATTAACCCACACGAAGAAAGGCAGAGGGGAGTGAGAGAGAGGTAAGGGTAGTGAGGGAAAACAGGTGACGATAGAGAAGGAGGAGGAGGAGAAGTGACAGCACCCGAAGGACAGAGAGAACAGGCTTGCGTCAAGTGGACAGCAACAAGGCTTGAGAGGGAGAATTCTGCTGGTGAGCGGAGAACACCCACTAGGTGATGAACCCGCTGCTCTTCAGGCAGTTTTTTCTTTTTGCGCTTTCCACATCATGCTCTTGGGTTTGAGCGGACAGAATCCGTTCTGCTTTAAGGAACCCGCTTAACAGCGCTTACATAACCAAACTCCATCGTCTGCTGCGCATCCCTCTGTCTTATTAACAGCCTGAGCCTCTGCATCAAACAGAAGAAGACGAGGAAGAAGAAAAGGCAAAAGGGGGAAGAAAAGCACAACCAGAAAAGAGCCCACGGCAAGTTAAGAGGCTTGTTCAATAGGCGCTCGTGCTGGGAGGCCCAACACTGACGCTCCCTCCCAGTCTCCCCAGTAACTCAAACACAGGCCAGGCTGCTAGGCAACCACAGCAGCCTCGGAGAAAGAAAAACTGGGCTTCCAGTTTCACAGCAGCACTGGAAACATTACATAAGACCCAGCCGAGCTGCAGCCGCGACGCTCGCGTTACAGGGCCGTGGACGCTGGCGTGGAACGAATGAGAGCAAATTAGATGCACACATAAACACACACACACACACACAGTGAGACAGTCTCTTGGAATTCCACTTTATGGGAAGGAATGATGTTTAAACAAACACTCTGGAATTCAAATAATAATACAGTAGCTTCAGTTTAAGACCGCAGAGTTTGTCCATGAGCAGCGCAGCGCAGCACAGTGTTACTCATCCTCTTTGGTATGCGTCAGTCCCTTTTACACTGTTCACGCCAACACTGAGAGACTGTTTGTGCAATTGTGTGCCACATAAATATGTGAAATATGTGTGCCAGCATGAGGGAAGCATTCACTGGAAAACCTGTGCAGTAAAAGTTGCTGGAAATCGCATTTAAGTTCCCTGTAGAAATGACACTCATCATCAAAAGAATAGCTGCACCCAGAAGGACTCAACCGACAGGAATGAAACTTGGTGGGTAGGCTGGACATCGTGAGACATGCAAATGATTCATGCTCGGCTGTGCATGTGACATAAGCATGAAAGGGTCTTATCACTGTACCTGACTAACCCAACAGCCACGATTATAGACATTCAGCGAGCAGCGATGGCCTCCTTGAGGTATGGACTCACAATGGCAGCCAGTTGTGTGATGAGGCACAGTGGTCAGTGCCGAGCGGAACGGCTTGTTGTCACATGTCCAGAAGACCTGGTGTCACTTCACCTCTATCCCTACCACACAATCTGCAGGAACTGCGTGAGGATATACAAGCTGCATGGGCTGGATTATCACAGGACACCATTAGAACCTCTACAACTCCACGCAGAGACATCTGGCATTTTGCATTAGCCAATATGGAGGCCCAGCACCATACTGAGACACTACTTCTGTATGTGTAGCTCAATAAATATTGATCATATCGGTCTAAATGTATCATTATTTATTGATCCTGGTAACCTTTATCTTCCTTCCCAATAGCACTGCGATCCCACACTTCCTTCTGGGTGCAGCTATTTGTCGATGATGAGTGTATATACATAATTAACAAAACATGTCATTTGCCCTGGGGTGCCCAAACTTTTGCATACGACTGTAGGTGTGAATATCTGAGTAACTTCTAATAACACAAAAACACTTGATGTTTACAGCAGCTATGATCAGTCGCTCTGAAAAGATTCCTTCAGAATTCATTTCAGACAACAGGAAAATGGCGATAATAAAAACTGACATGGCGACAATACAAGACGTACTAGAAAACGGGGACAGGAAACGAGGCCAAAGTATGTCATTCATAAAATTGTGCATGCTTGCGGATGTGTGAATATATGTGCCAGCGCATGTGTATGAATGTGCGTGTAAGCCCCTCAGGGCCTTCTCAAAGTTCTCTGGGGATGATGGTGAAGGGTCTGATGGGGCAGCTGGCTTCCAGCTCCAGTGCGGTGAGGAAGCAATCAGGTGCCTGAGCGCTGCCCCTGCTCTGCAGAGCCTCGCCAAGGCCGCTCCACGCTTCGTGGGACACGCAGTGGGCCTGCACAGCATCCCGCAAAACCTTCTCCCCGAGACCCGCTCGTCCCGTACGAACCAGCAGCTTACCCTGCACAGAAAGAGAGAAAAAGAAAAGGATAAGAATCTGGTTTTGGGAAATTATAGTACTACTTTAGACACACTTCAATGATAACTGAAGGATGGCAGTTAGGGGGAAGGATTTTACGCTAGATCATGTTCCAGATCTGATTAGCATTTATTGTTTTATTACTTTATAATTTATTAAAATCTATTCAATGCAAATTCAAGCAGAATCTGATTGAGACTCTTAGCTGAATTTTGGACTCCGTTATGGAAAATTATTGTTCAGGTTCTTTTCCCATTAAAGTCCCTCAGTCCTCGGGTGGCTCTCTCAGTGGCCATGTTTAAATGCAGCATGTAAATAATCAGTCAAACAGCTTCGACTGAGTAGACGAGTCTGATTGAACAAGAGGGGTATAAGGTGGGTAGCCTGTCGCCTCACAGCTTGGACCTGGGTTCAAATCCCCGGCTGGGAGACCAGGGCCCTTTCTATTTGCTGTGTGGCTGTTCTCCCCGTGTCTGTCTCAGTTTCCTCCCACATTAACTCCTGACATGCAGTCCGATGAGTTGGAGATACTAAGTTGCCCCATGTGTGAATGCGTATGTCTGTGTGTCTGCACTGTAATGGACTGGTGGCCTGTCCAGGGTGTGTCCTGGCTTCTGCCCAGTAAGTGCTGGAATAGACTCCATCACGACCCAGGATGCATACCATCACAGCTGCTTTAAACCGCCTCTAACTTTTACTATAGTCTATGCACTTGGAGTTTTGTCATAGAGCAGGAACTGAATCTGGTTCTTGAAATTTACACACAGTTTGTTTTTTTACATATTTAGGCCCCTCAGTTCTGCCGTAGTGATTACAGGCTGTGCAGGAGTTTGTGTTCGGCGGGGGACGGTAGAACCAGGTCATCTGTATGGAGCATGAAATTGGCTTTTGAGTCGGGTAAAGAAAGCAAGAGAACATGAGTGTGTGAGTATGAGGGGATATATGCACGGTTATATGTGTGGTAGGATGTGTGGTCCTACAGATATCGCTTATGTATTAATGTACATATACAGTATATTAATGATCATTAATCAACTATGTATAATTTAGTTTATACCAAACACATACCTATCAGCTGTATATACATATACACAGCTGAGAAGCACAGTAATATGACCATGCACATAAACATTGTTATGTTACTTGACACCTCACCATATGACATCTGCCGTGACGTGTTTATGCCCAGTGTTATGTGGCAGGTGCTGTTGTGTTGATTTGTGTATTATTGCTATAAATAAAAGTGTGTATTCAAATCATACACTAAAGTGCGTTTGCATGCACGTGTGTGGGGAGATAACAGTGGTCAGCTCAGCGTGACGTGCCCCGCTGATACTCATCTTCCTAGAGCGCTCAAGACTTTAGCGTCACAGCATGGCACAACTCATCCAGCCCAAGGGCTACTCCTGCTCAACAAGGCCGGGGCATCTTGTCATGCAGTCCACACTGAGAAGCTCTCTTTACTTTACATGGTGATGGAGTAAGTGCGTTTCATGGGCTCTCTTACTGTCCCTCATATTTTGGAAATTGTAAGCACTCCTGAAGCACAAATCTGCTACATTAATCTGTCAGAAAAAGACAGACTGGAACAGGGTCTAAGCTGCAGCAGGCCATGTTTAAGTTTCACTGTTTATCAGATAC
The DNA here is from genome assembly GCA_024036415.1 of Prochilodus magdalenae. NCBI lineage: Eukaryota > Metazoa > Chordata > Actinopteri > Characiformes > Prochilodontidae > Prochilodus > Prochilodus magdalenae. The sequence continues at coordinate 1,084,247 of JAMWET010003982.1, read as the reverse complement.
TGCTCCAACTGTTTGAGCAGATCGCTAATAAGCAGAAGAGTCTTTAATCACCGTTTCCCATCTTAATGAGCATTCGAATTTAATGAAAAGTGTTCGATTTTGACACTTCATTGTAGACTTTTTTTTTACCAAAAGTTTAAGCATTTTTTTCTCTTTATGCCAAAAAACCCCCCCAAACAAACCAAAGAAAACAAGAGCAGCATTTTAGACCATTTGGCGCTGAAATATTTAAGTGTCTAGACTTTTCTTGGTTCCTTAATCCCAACTTCTATTGGCTACACATGACAACAACACATTTCATGCTGTTTGTCCCCTGTCATTTTTTCTCATTTAAGCCTTCTACCCCTCTAGGCCGCAGACAGGGGTCCTCTAGCCATCCCTGTACTGGGCACTCCTTTCCAGCTGGCACCCAGTCTCTTGAATTCCGCCTCCAGGTTTTGGTGCCAGGTATTGCATGGTCGCCCTCCTTTCAGCTTGCCGTAGGGATTCTGAGGGCTTGCCTGGTGACATTTGCAGATGGCTTATGGAGCCTGTGGTTAATGCATCCCTAGCATCTTATGTTTTTCTCCTATATTGCCGCGGTGATGCTTTCTGATTGTGTTGGGCCGTCGGATCTGTAGGATCCTCACTAGGTTTTGGTAATTAACACTGTGGTCCATCGCATCTCGTCTCCGATAAGTATGGCTTATTTAATACAGGCTTTTTAAAAATCTGACCTTAATCCAAAGTCATTTCCTTGGAGTCTCAGATGTCCCAAGCCCACGGTGAGAAAGAGGCAGGAGGCTGGAATCCCAAAAAAACCCAAAGGACTGAGATGAGAACAAATTCAGGACACCTCTGTCCTGGGAGATAGAGATCTTCATCAGAAATACTTATGATGTCATGTGGTGAAAACCAAATGGAGGCCACGCAGCTGTCTATTCATCTTGTTTCACAGCCACCACTGGAACATGGACTTTATGGGCCATGTATGAAACAGGGAAAACCACAGAGGAGGCAGCCTTGGTGTAAGAACAACTACTATTGGTTCAGGAGTGTGGGTGTTCCTGATGATGCCCTTGGCCAAGAGCTGTAGACCAGTTTATTCAGAGTGGTTTAATGTGAAATGATTCAGTGCAGTAAAACGTCCCATTACAGCACCAATATGGCGATTTCATGTCTATTTAATTTCCAGAAACAGTCAGTAAAGCTACTTGTGTGATCTGCTGTGGTAATGGTAAAAGAGTAGTCAATCTGGGCGAGTAGGATCCCTAACGATGCTACAGCCATCTTGGGCTGGGGGTCCAGAAAAGGATAAATGTCCTTGCTCCCTTGGTGTGGGAAGGTTGGTCCTCGCTCTCCCACATCACTAACTTGCATCATGCTAGCCAATATGGACGTATGTTATGCTGCATGAAAAAATGTAGAGGAAGCACGTGCTAACCTTCATCCTCACAGATTGGAAGCAGTGTGTGACTGGGGGGAGAAGTAGCTAGTGAGTAGTAATAGCACAGACTAAACTGGGGGAAAATTTGGATAAAAGGCCAAAAGAAAAGGGGTAAAGAATAAAAGACTTCTTATTTTGCATTATAACACAGTATGTAAGTTTTAGCTGGTCTAAAAATGATTGTATGGCTTTTTAAGCATCAAGCAACATATTCATAACCGTTTCATGGAATACCTTTCTGTGATGGTGCCTTTAACGGCTTGAGAGATGGTTCCTAACTGAGTAAACCTCTCTAGAGTGGAACATCTCACACCAAACCACTCTGAATAACTTTGTTTACATCTTAACCATTTAAAGGAGCAATATGTAAGATTATTAGTTTAAAACATAAAAAAATGAACTAAAATTATCAACAGAATGTGAAAACATAACAGTATTGATGGTGTGTAAAGGGCATTTATGTATACTAATACGGAAATAATATCTACTGAAGTTAGCATGCTAACCAGGCAGCCCGCCCTGTCCTGTCACGCAATACCACTTTGTACCTCAAGAGGTGACGGTGAGTCACTGTATCATCTATCTGCCATCAGTCCAACAAGAGAGTAAGAAGAAGTGGTGCTGCTGCCCCAACAATGTATTCTAACCACTTGTCAATCAAGGTCTTGCTTGTAGTCAGATTAAATAAGGACATGTAGCCAAAGAAATAAAGGGTAAATGAAACGATGACTAATATTCTTGGCAAGCAGCTCTTACACTGATGACTTCCGCCTGATGTCATCAGGAATTCAAAGCCAGCAGAAACAAAAAGTAAAAAAATAGAAGGAAAACAAGAGTTTTCACTGGTGCTGTAGTTCATACTGGACATGCTCTTGGCGAGTAAATAGATGATGAGTTTGAGGCTAAACTCAACGTTTCTTCTAGGCAGGTACAAATTAAAGGGTAAGGAGGAGGAACAGTGTTTTATGTTGCCTCCTGTTGTTTGTAGTATCAATTTGACAGGTTATGCCATTTTACAGATTGCACCTTTAATTATGAAGAAGGTTTAAACAATCAGTGGAATTTCCCTACTCTGCGGCTCTGCTGGGGATGGAGACTCGCTTTCTTTTTAAGGTCTATTCTATACAGTGACATCAAACTGAATAGAAACTGAATCGGACTGCTTGAGACCTACATGCTATTTGAAAAATGACTGTTTGGGTTCTTCGCATGTTTAGGCCCCTCTAGTTCTGAAGCCTTCTGAAAGCAGGCTGTGCTGCAGTTTGTGTTCAGTGGGGGACGGCAGAACCAGGTCGTCTGTGTGGAGCATGAAATTGGCTTTTGAGAAGAGAACAGAGTGGATGAGTGTGTGAGTATAAGGGAATATATGTATGCGTGTGTGTGTGTGTGTAAGTATGTGTGTGTGTATGTGTGTGTGTGTGTGTTTGGATTTGGCTCCTCTTAGTCTCACAGTCACAGACCGCAATTACATTTACACTCTCCCTCAGATCAACACGCACACACACACACACACACACACACACACACACATACACACACACACACACACACACACATACACACACACACACACACACACACACACATATTCAAGTACATTCTGTTCACTTACACAAACTAAACTAGAGGTATGAGGTGTGGGGGGCCGAAGTGACAGAGAAAGGGAAAACACACACACACACACACACACACACACACACACACACACACACAGGGAGCTCTGCTATTTCTCAGCGGCAACAGATGGCTGCTGATTATGCGGGCACTTCAAAAGCTGAGAGCAGAAGAAGAGAGTGACTCCTGGTAGAGGGAAAGAAGAAAGATCGCGGGTGGGAGAGGATGAAAAGCAAGTCGCTGTGCGCTCACAGGAGAATAGGTGTTGTTGTAGGTTTGTGAAATGGGTGCCTGCAGTTCCCCTTACTTCACACATTTTCTTCTACCCCTATAAAACAGATGACAAGATAGTCGGGGCTTGTTGGCACAACAGAGCATGGATAGAGTCGATGCTTATGTCTGAAACTCTGCCTGTGCTCACTACATAGTGCCCTATTTTGGAGTCTGACATAGTGGTAGTGGTGTCTGATAACAAAGTGGAGAACATCCAGTACACTCTTATGTAGTGTACAAACACTGAAAGCCACAAAACCCTAGCAGATGTGGAAGATTCACCTGCAGCTTCTCTAAAGAGGACAGCAACTTGCACAACGATATAAGATGCTAAGCGACAATGCCAAGTACAGGTGTGAACAGTGTTAATAACGTGTCTCAGAAACACACTGTTATCGCTCAAACTACCTTTGGGCTTGTTTGGGGTTGGGGCTCACTATCGCTGGTTTGTTTTCACACCCAGGAACTCCATTCGAACCATGGATGGATTTCATGCGGTACTTTATTGGCACATAGGTTTTTCTAACAGTAGGAAGAAGCTTCACCCATTTGCTGCATTTTATCATTTTTGCTTGGATACAAACACTCGTCCAGCTCAGTGAGGAACAGGGCTTGTGTGATACATGGCATTTTACCATGGAGGAGTACCTTCAAATAAGAGAACACCATTCTCATAAGAAAGATGTCTATCCATAAATGTTTTGCTGTGCTCTCAGGACATGCACTCGTTCCACAAAGGTGAGCTTATTACAGCTCCAGGCCTATGAAAGTATGGCGTATACTGGTGCATAATAATGGGCCTCTCCAGGGTGTTTCCTGCCCTCAAAAACACTCAACACGTCTCCTATTCTTTCTAATACACTATCATCATAGTCTTCTATCTATATATCATATCATCATAATCTACCAGTTACTAACTGTTGTTACTCAAGATTGCCTATAACTGTAATCCGGGCTCGACCTGAAGAGGATGGGAGTCTTGGTTCCTCTCGGTGTGCTTTTCTCCTGCTCTGAGGGAGTTTTCATTGCCTAGGCCTTTCTTACTGGGGGCTTGGACTCGGTTTCTCTGTACAGCTGCTTTGTGACAACATCTGTTGTAAAAAGCTCTATATAACAATATATTACTTGACGTGACTTGATTTCCGGCCCTCTGAGGGCTCCAGAACCCCTTGCGACCCAGAAGGCTAAAGATGCTTTAGAAGTGAGTGAATGAAAGTGATGCATAATAGAGAAAACGCTGGACTATTGTATGGCTAGTCTTGGAAAGGGCAGTAATGCTTTAAAACGAAGCAGTCATGTTTCAAAATGAACTCATCACACCGCCCCACATGGGACACCAGGAGCAGATATTTTCCACACCTACTGTGGACCACACCAGAGTTCACTACAAGTACCAGAGATTAGTGCTCTGGACTGCTCCCAGGCTAGAAAACCGCTTTCACACCTGACCAAACATAGCAAACGGGCATAGCAAGCAGACCTGGGTCTGGTAAAAAGCTCTAGTGTGAGAATGTTCTATAAAACACAAGTGTAATTTGTCTTCACATGGCTCTAAAGGGGTGGCTATGATGGGCAGTGCCTTTTCTGAAATCTGATAGCCCACGCCAACTGCCATTCCAAAATTCCTGCCACGTTATTGGCTTCCACCTCACTTTGGGACGAGTGCTTAGGCCTTTAAGAGAAGAGCTGTTTTAAGAACAACTCACCACCAGTAACTCACCAACTTTTCATTACACATGACATTTTCATTACACATGACAAGAACGAGAAAGAACTGTGTCATCACATCAGGTATGAAAGCAGCTGCGTAGCTTCTTCTTAATCTTCCCTCCTGTTTGTGCACGTTCGGAATCCATGCAGTCTAAACATTTCCAACAGCCCATATGTATACACAAACCTGGACTGTCTGACGGCAAATTCAACTGTAATAAATGAACACAGGTCCTGAAATCTGATCATAAGCGGTCACTCACACATTAGTGACATAATAGGGTTACGTTCAGTAAATTCCACTGTGGTACTGTGATAGGATGCCACCAGTGCAGTCCAGTTGTGAAATTTCCTCACTACTAAATATACCACAGTTAACTGTCAGTGGTATTATAGCAAAGAAGAAGTGATTGTGAACGACAGCAACTCTACAGAGCGCTACACAACCCCAGACTTCATGCGTCCTTCAGATTCACTGAAGAACAGTGTGTAAAGAGTTTCATGGAATGGGTATCCATGGCCGAGCAGTGGTTTAAGCTCACCGCCACTGGACTCTAGAGCAGTGCAGATGTGCTCTCTGGAGTGATGAATCACGTTTCTCTGTCTGGCAATCCGTTGGACAGGTCTGGGTTTGGCGGTTGCCAGTAGAATGATACTTCTGACTGCACTGTACCTGGTGTAAAGTTTGGTGGAGGGGGGGGGGACACAGTGTGGGGTTGTTTTTCAGGGCTTGGGCTCGACCCCTTAGTTCCAGTGAAAGGAACTCCTAATGCAATTTCATGCTCCAAAATTTGAAGGAACCGTTTGGGGATAGCACCTTCCTGTTCCAACATGACAAGGTCCAAACAGACACGTATGAGCGAGTTTGGTTTGGAAGAACTCGACTGGCCTCAACCCGATAGAACACCTTTGAGATGAATAAGAGCTGACACTGCGAGCCAGGCCTTCTCATCCCACATCAGTGTCTGATCTCACAAATGTGCTTCTGGAAGGATGGTCAAAAATTCCCATAACACATTCCTAAACCTTGTGGAAAGCCTTCCCAGAAGAGTCAGAGCTGTTATAGCTGCAAAGGGTGGGCAGACATCATATTAAACCCTATGGAGTAGGAATGGGATGTCACTCAAGTTCATATGGGTGCGAAGGCTGATGAGCGAATACATTTGGCAATATAGTGTAGCACAGCAGTAGCATTCCTGGCTGGATGAGCGACGGTGTTATCCACTATGGAAGCACTATGCTGTCATTCACCCCAGCCCTGTGAACTACGCTTCAGCCACTACACAGGTATCCAGGCGGAGTTTGTTTTGTACTGAAGACTATGATGTCAGTCTGTAAAGCTGTATGACAGAATCCGAAAAACTCCTAATCAAATCCAAACTCTGCCAAATCCAAGTCGACAGCTCTGACTTTCAAATGAACATTTGGAATGTTATAGACTGGCTTAGCGCAAGGATGACTCAGCATTGCTACTACTTTTATTCCTAACAGCTTGAAGTGAGTAATTACAGCGGACTGATGTTTTGATTGATGATACAGAGTGATGATGTTCCCTGTCTGAACAAATAGTGCTTCTGACTGTCCCGTGTAGGGAACACAAGGCATTTGGAACACAGATTGTCTGTGCAGAGCCGTGACTTGTTAGGGCTGTGACCTCTGAGTCTGATTAAAACAGGACAGGGGCGACACTGACACAGAGAACATCAACAGAGCATGAACAGAGG
>JAMWET010003982.1:1047500-1072500 GCA_024036415.1 Prochilodus magdalenae | reverse complement strand
TCTTTGTAGGTGGGCTAGGTTTTCTCCATCTTGCCACAAAGAAACAAACACAAATACGCAAACAGTGAATTCAGTATTTGAATACTGGCACATAGGTCAATTCAAACCTCAAACCGAGTACTTCAGTAACCATGTGCAACCCTACTGTGGTGATGGGAAAATACAGCAGGGTGTTTTGTAAATATTTAGGTGTGTCAATCCGCAGCTAAAAATTGATAAATAATAGCATACTGCTGCTTCGTTTGGCCATGTGACTCATATCAGCATGAATCACAGGTAAAGAATGGAAAGTAGATTACAGTGAAGGTTCTATTGTTAGAGAATAGTGGGTAACACCGCTGACCTCTAAGTGAGAGTTCGACACCCTGTCTGGGTCAGCACACTATGATGCTTTACAGAGTCCTTTGTATCTCTGTATAATGATTGTCATGTAAGTTGCCCTGGATAAGCGTGTTTGTCAAAAGCTCATTGTATGGCTTCATTCTACTGGTCTATTACTCATTTCTGAGTCCAGACAATCTGGAATAGTTAGTTCTAACGTGAATGTGAGTATAGCAGTGCAAAATATATGGCCCTCAGACATTCTCCTCTACCTAGCTATTAGCAACATTCCTTGGTTCAGGCAAAGCTGGGGATATTTTGTCACATAGATGTGTTGTTGAGTCTTGTCTGAAGTATGCCATTTCACAAAACTCCAAACCCTGACAGCCGCTGCCAGTCTGCAGAGGATCCAGGTGATACTGTTTCTTACAAGCTGTCCAGCTGAACAGGCCATACATGCTGTTATCAGCTCAACACCGCTGTTGATTCGTAATGAAGACATATTGTGAACCACATACAGAGGAGCCAGCTGGCTGCGATTCAGGTTTTTGACACCTCTGGGGATTGACAGAGTACGTCTGTTATCCAGAAATAGCAGGAAAATGTGCTCCGATTGGCCAAATATAGGGAGAAAATGGGCCCGCTTTCGCTGCGCGTACTCCAGCACTGACTAATGAAGGCCTTGACATTATGGAGTCAGAATGAGTGGAGGCAGCGCTAATGTTAGCTCACCTACCCCTGTGGGCTGCAACAGCAGCCTCCTCATGCTACTGCAAGTGCAGTGTCCTACCGAGCGAGAAGCCGCAGATCATCTTCACTACGCTTAGATTCTCGGATCATACTATGACATCTCAGTGATATATTGAAGACGGATGATGCACGTCACAGGTAGCACTGTTCTTTCATAACTGTGCCATGGTGTCGGCCATCTTGGGAAACATATATACACACTGAGGACTTTATTATTCACCTCCTGGTATCTACCATGTGTTTGTCCATTTTATCATCTCCACCTACCATATAGGAGCACTTTGTAGATCTACAGTTACACGCTTGTAAGGGTGAAATGGTGCGGTGAAGGAGCCAGACCCGGCAAAAGGCACGGGTCCCGGGACTCTCTAAAGACACACGCCCAGGACACACTCCCTGAGGGGTAGAAGTGGTGTTTATTGGCCCAAGCAACCACAAATCTCACCATTACTGTCCGGAGTAACTTAGAAGCAGCTGCATCAGACGGGAGGCTAGGCTACAACTAGCTCCTTCGTCCCGCGCAGAGAGCTACAGCTCAGCGCGCATGCGCAATAGTCAAGTGCACGTAATCAACCGTTACACGCTGTAGTCCACCTGTTGCTGAGTATACTCTGTTAGGCCTATTTTACCCTTATTCCCTGGTATATCATGGTATATATCTTTTCAGACATCTCTAAGATAACCAAACACATCCATTTAGATGGGTATGCCTAAACGTTTGATTGGTACTTTAGCTCTAATAGCCATGGTGTGCTGATCTGATGGGGTGCTGATCATAAGCAACTATTCCTCTTACCTCTTCCCTACAGCTTTGAGTGCACACATTTATTTACACTACAGACAACATACTGCAGATGTGTTGAATGACGCCACTATTGGTGGTGAGTGTGTGTCACAAACTCCCATGCTTATATTATGCATCATAAAGCTGTCATAGTGTGAAAATGACCTAAGATACGTGGCTAGAGGCAGAGGCACATCTCAAGAATCTAATTTGGGTTCTGCGCTTTAAGAATAAGAGCTTAGTGTGGGAAACTGCATGTGTACGTGGGGAGCAGAAGATGCAAAGGCTCTGCATGTATCTCAGACTGAGCTGGCTTCTTTGAGTGTGATGTGTAACTGAACCCCTTAAAGCCTAAGAGTCTGGCCCACACTTCAGTTCATAATTACTTCATGCTCATAATTACATAACCTACATAGTTTAATAGTACATGCAAAATAGTTTGAAGTAGTTACTGAATAAGGATAGAGATATACTTGCTGTTCAATGAATGCAACTGTTCGCCCACTGGCCTATTTGCTACACGTATTAGTGGAGGCTTCTTCTAGAGGACAGACCACTCTGTTTGGCCAGCATTTTCCACCGTTCATAGACATGTACAGGGGTTGGACAATGAAACTGAAACACCTGTCATTTTAGTGTGGGAGGTCTCATGGCTAAATTGGACCAGCCTGGTGGCCAATCTTCATTAATTGCACATTGCACCAGTAAGAGCAGAGTGTGAAGGTTCAGTTAGCAGGTAAGAGCACAGTTCTGCTCAAAATACTGCAATGCACACAACATTATGGGTGACATACCAGAGTTCAAAAGAGTACACATTGTTGGTGCACGTCTTGCTGGCGCATCTGTGACCAAGACAGCAAGTCTTTGTGATGTATCAAGAGCCACGGTATCCACGGTAATGTCAGCATACCACCAAGAAGGACGAACCTCCACCAGCATCACGTAGTGACCTGGCCACTATCCTGCAAGAAGAATGGCTTAAAGTCCCTCTGACCACTGTGCAGGACGCAGTATATGTCATTCCCAAGACGAACTGACGCTGTATTGGCCGCAAAAGGAGGCCCTACACCATACTAATAAATGATTGTGGTCTAAAACCAGGTGTTTCAGTTTCATTGTCCAACCCCTGTACAAGACTACTGATCTCTCGCCAGCTGTTGGGCCAAGCAAAGTCATCACTGTGCAGTAGGAAGAACATGTCATACAGATGTGGGTAAGTGTAGGCTTGGTCACACAACCTGCCTTCAAAACTATTTTGATGCCACTGAGGGCCTGCACTACCCCGAGCACTGTGGTGTGTACTGCACCTTGCGAACATGCAGTGTTCATTTCTGAGGACATGGACACCCGATGCACCAATCGGACGCAGGCTATGCATGCACAAACGCATAGCTAACAGCAAGATCTCCACACTCTCAGTAGATACACCTACACAGTCAGAAAAAAAAACTACCACACAGGTGCATTATTACCACCCAAAGAACAAACTACGCAAATATACCTTCAAAGGTACAACATGGCCTTTATGGTCCAATTATGCACCTTATATGAGTTTGAAAGGTACATTCCATTCATTTTCCTGGGGAAAGAGGCAGATTTGTACCTTTTCATATTAAAAGGTTAAGCAGAGTCTAGACAGCGCTTAAAAGCTCTGTGTGTGTATATGGGGTTAAAATGAGCAATTACATGTGCAGAGAGATGCACTCACCATGTGTATTAAGATATGTTGTCCTGTGGGATTGATGGCCAGGGCTTCGTCATACAGACTTTTGGCCTCGGCATCGTTGCCTCTGAGCTCAGCCAGCTGGCCCTTCAGGAGCAGCACTGAGTGGGAGGTGGGAAAGAGTGCTCCTGCCTCCTGAACACAGAATTGTGCCTCCTTCACCCTCCCGTCCGCCATGAACAGCTCCCCTACGCATACAGACATAGGGTGAAAACACAGCTGCCTCAATGACAAGCAATGTTACATCAACCTTGATGACAATTATACAATTGCAGTGTCCCAGTTTTAGACTATACATCAGGGCTGCGCAATCTGAATAGGCCAAAACGGTAACCTGCAGATTTGTGTTCGGAGCAAGCACTCGACAAATGTATTACTTTTTAATTTGACCCACCTGCATTGCAATTTCATGACTTAAATAAATAACCTTAGTCAGGTAAGTGCTGCGTTTGAGTGCCGCTGCTGCTCTTACACCGAAAGCATAATTATGGGTGACTCATAAATGGCCAGTTCCTAATAGCACTTTATTTGATTCATGTTATTTACTGTAACAAACTGAAAATGGCATTTCTGCCCTGTAAGGAGCGAACAGGCCTATTCAGACTGCACATGTTGCTAATAGAATGCACTGGTCTCCTGAGTGGCACAACTGTCTCAAAAGCGTTGGCCCTTTTGGTGAGAGTTCTCACGTTTGATCCCTGTTGCCAAAGCCATCTGTGACTGCGAGTTCAAGCAAGCATGGATGCCAATCCCTCTCTGCATCACTTAGCATGATGCTAGCCAATACAGCATATCAGAATTGGTAGTCAAAGGTCTCAGACCCATGTCATATTAAGTGTCTTTGATGGTTGTGTAGTTACACATTAATAATACATGTGAAAACAATGTAACTACAGCTGTTATAGTCACTGTCACAGATGAAATACAATAGAACAGTCTATGAAATATATAAAAACTATAAAATATAGAAGTACAGGGGTTGGACAATGAAACTGAAACACCTGGTTTTAGACCACAATCATTTATTAGTATGGTGTAGGGCCTCCTTTTGCGACCAATACAGCGTCAGTTCATCTTGGGAATGACATATACAGGTCCTGCACAGTGGTCAGAGGGAGTTTAAGCCATTCTTCTTGCAGGATAGTGGCCAGGTCACTACGTGATGCTGGTGGAGGTTCGTCCTTCTTGGTGGTATGCTGGCATTACCCTGGATACCGTGGCTCTTGATACATCACAAAGACTTGCTGTCTTGGTCACAGATGCGCCAGCAAGATGTGCACCAACAATCTGTCCTCTTTTGAACTCTGGTATGTCACCCATAATGTTGTGTGCATTGCAGTATGTTGAGCAGAACTGTGCTCTTACCTGCTAACTGAACCTTCACACTCTGCTCTTACTGGTGCAATGTGCAGTTAATGAAGATTGGCCACCAGGCTGGTCCAATTTAACCATGAGACCTCCCACACTAAAATGACAGGTGTTTCAGTTTCATCGTCCAACCCCTGTATATATTTATATAAAAAATAGAATTTCATACACTATTATAATCAGATTATAACACTCCCTGTCGATCAGAAATGACCTCTTGAACCAAAAGCAGTTCACCCTTTACATAGGGTTAATAACATAAGAGAATATCACTGCTATATATGCTATATGAAGATGCACCTGTGCCGATATACATCTATATGTGCATAAGCTTTACTGTAATCCATCTGTAACAACATACATGACCAATAGTTCCACTGTTGTTGCACACATTGTTATTGTGTAACTATACAGATACTTAATATAAAGTAGGACTGAGTTCTCCTCAAATTGTGCTGAGCTGTCCGGTAGCGTTGTGTTAGCAGAGGTTTGGAAAGATGTGGTGGTTGCTGTGTGTGGTTTGGAGTGTTAGCCCCCACCTTCCTGGCTTGGCAGTATTGTGTGATAGGGGAAGATCTTAGTAGCAGGTGGAACTGACTAAGGAAGTTACAGCCAATTTGGCTATAAAGGATCTAGATCTAAATATTAATGATCAGTGCATCTCTACTAAACATATATTCCATATATTCCAACTGGTTTGTGTATTTAAAGGTGCACATATTTACCTGAATATAGTTGAATGCGCTAAAAATAATATATGCATGCTAAGAATTTATCAGAAAACTGGAAAACCTAAATGTTCAGTTTGCATTTTGTGTCAGATTTAAAATCATACTTTAAGTTATATATTGTACAGATTACTTATCAATGAAATATTTTGGATTTTTAATTTTCCTGTTCTGTGTAATGGTGAAGATTTTTCAGTATTTATTAAAGACATACATGAAGATGGTCTTGCGTTAGGTTGCGTTAGCTCCACAAAACAATGAATAAGTGGGTTTTCCACAAAGCAGGTTCACACAGATTACTTTGTAGATTTTTAAGATATCCTGGAAATGGAGACACATTAAAGATCACAATGCCCACAGGAATTTTGATCTTACTGCTGAGACCAGCTGCCATTCATTTTTAGCAGATAATGACTTGTTTCATTCCTGGTTTCACTGTTTCCCCCAGTGAAACAAGCCTTGCTGTCTATACATAGGCTCCATAATTCATATCTACTCAAAGTAATGAATGTATGCATAGAATCTACACATTTTGCGAGTTTTAAAGTTCACAGAGTAATGAGAAAAGGAGAGCAACAAGCTAAGCACAGCTGGAAAATGTAAAGAATTAAAGTGAAGAGGGAGCTAATAAAATGAAAGTGGAACTGATATAGTCAAGTGCTAAGATTTGTGTGTCCCGGTCAAAGTACATGTTTTATTGATATTCTAAATGAAAATAAGCAACACTTCCTCTACAGAGACCAGCGTCTGCGCATGTTAATGTAAGGTTTATGTGATAAATTTAACATATTGTGGGGGGTAGCAAAATTAAATAACCAAAAATCTGAATTTAAATTTTACAACATGCCATTTTTAAGTTTGATCCCAATAGAACAGGGCTTCCCATTCACCAGGCCATAGTCCACAATGTACCTATTGGTCCCTGTCCCAAAACTGAGAGTGGCCAAAGATCTCTAGTGAGTTTTGAGTACCTGTGGGGTAAATAGTTAGGTTTGTGGTGGATAAGGTTGAAAACTCCTTCTGTAGGTGCTGTGTTAATGTATTTTCGTTAATCAATCAAACATGTAAATTGAGCAGAGCTGTGGAAACTTTCATATGACTATATGTTCACTCCCATTGTATTGGGCTGGGTAGCTATTGCTTTACTCTGCATCAGCCAAGGTTACTGTAAATGAGTAATCCTCCACAGGAGAGTCTGCTGTCTCAATGAAACATGATAAGAACCAACAGTTAATGGAAATCAAAAGTGAATCAGCCCATGACATATCAAGGTCACAGTTGGCAAACATTGGCGTAGCACTTTATCACATTCCCGTTAATACGAAACACATATAACTAACCAGACAAATAAATACCTTAGACTATCAATGTTCAGCACAGAACTGGGACACAGGAAGCGACTCTAACACACAATGAATTACCGTCAGGTATCTCTGACAGTACAGACATCTGAGATAAACATACAGCATCATTAGCACTATCTCATGAGCATCATAAACAACTGCTTCATTTAAGGTAGGTAATACACACGACCGAACCAGAGAATGTTTATTTAACGTGCGTTTTAAGTTCATCATGTTTGGACATTCTTAAATGTGTCGCTGGTTACTTGGCCTACGTATACACACGCACACAAACAATGGAGGATATTCCTCTCTATCTCTAAATAAGGCCATGCGCGACTGCTGCTGTAGCCTGGGTTCACCGTGAGGGCTATCCCAGGCAGCTGCACACTCCTTCCTCACTGGCTAACACAAAGACACACATGCACACAGCTCTGTACTGGCACGCACGGCTGCCCACCGCCACATTACTGCATCCTCGTTACGGCCTCTGTGTGTGTGTGTGTGTGTGTGTGCGTGTGCATGCTTGTTTTTCAGGAGCACAGATGGGATAATTTGGGCATGCTAATACACACAGGGAAAATAAGGATTAAAGCTGTGAGTTCTGAGTATGAGGGACGCATAACGGAGAGCGTCGGAAAGTTCGACTTTTGAAAGAGTTTTCAAATTGAATCATTTCTAAACAGAAGGTTCAGCTTCCCACTCCTCTTAGGAGGATCATTTTTCCGGGACTTTTCCAAGATGTAGTCTATGACTTACTGCATACTACTGCTATCAAAAACAAAACTTTCCAGCTCTTTTTTACAGAGTTCAAGAATGTAAACTGTCCTCCATAATGTGTTGAAATGACCAAATAAACAGAGTGATAGAAAGAAGTCGGCCTTAACAGCAACGGCTGTTTCGCTCAAAAAGACGGATTAAATCTTTGACTCCACGAATTTTGCTTTTATGCATCATTTGAACACATGAACACGTTGAAAATTTCATGATGAATGGACCAACAGAAATGACCCAAGCCTGCTTGGAAAAAAGTTGGGTTCCATTGACCTACATTCAAACTACAGTAGGTTTATGCCCTTTCCTGTAAAGTTACCATACTAAATATACAGGGGTTGGACAAAGAAACTGAAACACCTGGTTTTAGACCACAATCATTTGTTAGTATGGTGTAGGGCCTCCTTTTGCGGCCAATACAGCGTCAGTTCGTCTTGGGAATGACATATACTGCGTCCTGCACAGTGGTCAGAGGGAGTTTAAGCCATTCTTCTTGCAGGATAGTGGCCAGGTCACTACGTGATGCTGGTGGAGGTTCGTCCTTCTTGGTGGTATGCTGACATTACCCTGGATACCGTGGCTCTTGATACATCACAAAGACTTGCTGTCTTGGTCACAGATGCGCCAGCAAGACGTGCACCAACAGTTTGTCCTCTTCTGAACTCTGGTATGTCACCCATAATGTTGTGTGCATTGCAGTATTTTGAGCAGAACTGTGCTCTTACCTGCTAACTGAACCTTCACACTCTGCTCTTACTGGTGCAATGTGCAATTAATGAAGATTGGCCACCAGGCTGGTCCAATTAAGCCATGAGACCTCCCACACTAAAATGACAGGTGTTTCAGTTTCATTGTCCAACCCCTGTACTTGCTGTACATTTTTTTGCAAGTTCCAACATCCTTGACATTAAAGTCAGTGTTACAACCCCTAAAGACCTCTTTCTGACTGACAGAGTTTGCAAAGCTATCTTGCTTCCTAACTTCCTAACCAAATGATCCACCTCAAGAGAATGCAAATCTTTCAGTCTGGGTGGAAATCCCTCCTCTTTACAACATAACGACCACATCCAACACACACCATGATTTTCTGCTTGAACCTTTCCCTTGTAATATTGTCTAAACCAGTACACTATTATCTCGCCTCAGTCTCGTACATTCTGCTTACTTCCTGCCTTACATGTGACTGCAAAAAACCTACACTCATCTTTAAAAGAATAGCTGCTTCCAGAAGGAAGTGTGGGATTGCAGTGCTTATTGGGAAGGAAGATATAGGTTACCAGGAACAATAAATGATGATAAATTTACACTGATATGGGTAATATTTATTGAGCTACACACACAGAAGTCTGTCTCTCAGTATGGTGCTGGGCTGCCATGTTTGCTAACACAACATTCCAGACGTCTCGGCATGACGTTGTAGAGGTTCCTAATGGTGTCCTGTGATAATCCATCCCATGCAGCTTGAATATTCTCACACAGTTCCTGCAGATTTTGTAGTAGGAGTGGAAGTGGAGTGACATCAGGCCTTCTGGATGTGTGACATGTAAAAACAAACTGTATATCTTAATATCATAGCGGTCAGTGTGCATGTAGTCCTGTGTCGTACAACCGTCTGCCAATGGTGCTGGTACTGGCAGGATTACTCATGGAGGGCATCACTGCTCGATGAATATCCGCAATTGTGGCTGTACAGCAAGAAGGCCCATCCTTGTTTACGTCACATGTGTGACTGAGCATGGAATCACTTACATGTCTCATGATGTCAGACCTACCCACCAAGATTCATTCCTGTCAGTTGATTACTTTTGGGTGGGACTATTTGTGCAACCATTCTTTTGATGATGAGTGCATACTAGTGTGTTTTATCCCAAAGGCTGAATAAGGTACAATATAATGCAGCCAGTCAGAATAGAGCTCCTGTACTTACATCAGCCTTAAAGCCACAGTAGCAGAACAAGTTTAAATCTTAAGGGACAAAGAGTAGTAGTAAAATTGTATGAGAAAAATTATGATTTAATTCGAAAATGATCTATAATTATCATCAGAATGTGAAGAAATAGCCACTTTGTTGTATTTCGAAGACACCCATGTATTACGTTAGCATGCCAACCAGCTAGTCCCAGCCTGTGCTCAAGAGGGAATAGTATGTCACTGTATCGTTGCCATCAGTCCAACATGAGAGGATGGCGATGTAGCACCTCGTCCCCAATGATGTATTTTAACTTATTGTCAATCAAGGGTTTGCCCACTGTTGGATCATTCAAGGGTAGGGAGCCAATGAAAGGAAGAGTCATTGTTATAAACACAACAATGGCTGAAGCTCTTGGCAACTGACCATTATAATGACAACTGCCACCCACTCTTGGCAATGACTCAAAACAAACAAAAGATAAAAGCAGATAAAAAGATAAAATGAAATAAAAACAGATGTGTAATAGGTGAGTAAACATTTCCTCTAGTCTGGTAAGAATTGAAGATGGAGGAGGAGGTACTGTGCATTTTCTGGTAATATGTTACCCCCTACAGTTGGAGCATGAATTTGACAGGTTGCATCATCTTGCAAATTAAAATTCAAACGCATCTGATTCACATTCCCTTTGGTGCAACACAAGCGTATGATTGCGAAAGTTAACAACTGTGGAAAAACCTGCGATCCGGGATTATGTAATAATTGTGGGAGGCCTATTACAGAGTACACCAGTTCAGCCTTTAAGGACTGTGCAAAAGCAATATAAAACTATATTACACCTACATCTAAAAGCAAATTCCCACATCTGGCTCAAATTCCTTTTATGTCTAAATTAAAGTTGAATAACTAAATGAATATATTGATTGATTGACACTGCTAGACGACACAATCTAGACAGTGACCCTTATTGTGAACTTTAAGCAGCCCCAGAATGATATTTTACCAGGACCTCACTCATGTGTCCAAGTCCTTTAGCAATTATCTCATTTCTGTGACTAGAAAAAAAAAGTAAATTTCCAGGATTTCTTTTTTCCATGATGTGTGGGAAAAACTGACGGCTGTTCAGCGTCAATATTTCTTCCAGCATGTCCAAATGAATATTTAAGAATTAATATGTCGACATAATGGAGAAAATGCCAACACTGTAGCTTGCACAGCTTTACTGTTGCTCAACTGTTGCGGGCTTTCATTCTTCCGAGTGCAATAGGGTGGTCTGGCTGAATTGGGCAATGCCTGCAGTGTGGTGCTCTGCTCCAGTATTACATCAGCCTGGCTGCCACTCACGGACTACTGCTTGCTCTTTTTCTTTTTTTCTAGTGCAAAACAAGGATGTAGCCCATTTCAGGCAGGAAATGAGCCCATGGTAGAAGAATGTTGGGAATGGAAGTGAGAGGGCACAATACCCTGAGTTAGAGCCCTGGGAAAGGCACTTCATACACAGCTGCACATAAACAACATGAGATAGCATGCGGTTTATGTCAGGGGCACACAGACCTTCAGGGTCTTTTTCTGAAGCTCTCAGAATAAAGGCTGTTCATGCATTAGCTTTGCTGAGCAGTGAGGTTTGTCTACCGATCATGGCACTATTATAGAAGTTGAAATGTTTTGTAAGCTAATATGTGGATATAATAGTAGCCCATTAAACATCTGACACGTGATGTTCTCTAGTTCATTCTCCTGTGATTGGCGTGAACATCCAAGAGCCATGATTTTCTTACCTGCCTGTAACCAGATGCGCTCCAGGGTGGTCCAGATGTAGGCAGGCCCATGCCTGTGGGTGGAGCTTATAGCAGACACCTCAGACATGGCCTGCTCCAGCCGAGACGCAGCAACAGACGGGGCGCTCTGAGAGCCTGAGACGAGACAAACAGGTTACACACATGCCAACACAGACTTACCACATACACTGACATACAAGACTAAACCTGATAACTAGAACTGGACAGATATGGAAATGTATCATTAATACTAATTACATTAATATACATTAATTTTAAAGGCCTTGAAAATTCCAAAAAATATTTGTTTACATAATTGTATATGCTAAACATTTAAACAAACCCCAGTAGTTTTTGCCAAACAGGGCTTAGCTCATTGGTCAAATGGATCCAGAAAGTTTTCAGATGCTTTCAAATTTCCCACATTGTGTTACCCAGATAGCAGGCAGATTGGGGCCACTTCTAACAAAGATGTGGCACTGCTGGTCCCTGGTCGGAATTGTAAAAGTGCATAGGATCTGAAAGTGGCCCACATACAATAAGCTTATTTGGCCCACATGTGTCAAAACAGAAATACGGCAAAACTGCATAGCACAGAGACTGGCCAACTGTATATGAGGCAAAGGTGGCCCACATTCTACTGCATGTCCTAGTTTGCACCGTAGTTCAAATTTAGTTTAGTGGTTTGTGGCTGCTAAGAAATGTGTGTTCATTGTCAGTCAAACTGACAGAACAATAAAGCGAATGTTAAACTGCAGCCATGTAAATTAAATTCAAATATTGTACATGTACATGTATAAACAGGAGTAGCGGAGTGGCATAGTAGATTAAGCATATCATTAGAAAATCATCGGTTCAAGTCCCATCAGCACCAGAGCCATATGTAACTGGTAATCAAAGAGAGGGAGCTCATAGCAGCCTTCACTCCCTGAGTCTAGTGGCACTGTACACCACTGGAAGTCCTACCCAACAGGGAGGCCTGGTTTTGAGGGTTGGGTCAGTTCTGGCAGTATTGGTTCTAAGGTGGATGAGACGCAGCACTCTAATGGCAGTAAACAGGCTGGGTTCTGAAAAACGCATGTATGTGGGTAAACAAATGCAGAATTTGGGCCATATCAACATTACAGATTGATGATCTGAACTGAACTGAATCCATATTAAGATGACACATGCATGGCTTCTTAAAATGGATTCAGTTCATTTTATTTCTCATAATTCAACACCCTCATTCACACAATGCCATTTCCAAAATGACAATGCAACATTTTTGGAGTGCGCTATAAATGTATTAGAATTAAAGTCCAAAATATCCCATTTACATAAATATTCACACCCTATCAGTTAGTACTTTGGCAGCAATCAGGTCTTCTTGGAAATGATCCTACAAGCTTGGCACATCTTTCTCTTGGAGGTCTTTCCCATTTTTCCTGGCCGGATCGTTTAAGCTCAGCCAGGTTGCATGAGGAGCATTGGAGTAAAGCCATTTTCAGGATTCACCAGAGCTGCTCTATTGGGTTCAGGTCTGGAGTTCGCCTTGAGAACTTTCACAGAGCTTTCTTGAAGCCACTCCTTTGTTTTCTTGGATGTGTATTTCAGGTTGTTGTCTTGCTGGAATGTAACCCTTTCCCCCAGCCTAAGATCCGGAGCAGTCTGGAAAATGTTTCACTCAGAATCACTCTGTATTTTCCTGTATCCATCCTTCCCTTTGTCCTGACCTTTCTCCTTCTCCATACCTCAGAAAGCCTCCCCTCCACAGCATGATGCTGCCACCATCATGTCTGACTGTAGGGATGGTATTAATGAGGTGATGTCTGGTTCCTCCACACATGCCGCTGGGAAGTGAGGTCAAATAGTTCAGTCATCGTTTAATCAGACCAGAGGATTTCATTTCTGTCTGAGAGTCGTGCCTTTTGGCAAACTCCAGACAGGCTGTCATATGCCTTTTAATGAGGAATGGCTTCCATCTGGCCACCCTTCCATAAAAGCCTGATTGCTGCACTGATGGCTGTCCCTCTGTAAGCTCCTTTACCCAGCTCCATAAAGAAACTCTGGATCTCATTGTGACCCCTGGGTTTCCTCTCTGACCAAGGACCTTTATTTATGATGGCACAGTTTCACTTAACAGCCAAATTTAGGAAGACTGCTGGTGTTTCCAAACTTCTTCCATTTAAGGATGATGTCAGCTACTAAGCTCTTAGCCCCTTTCAGTGCTGCATCCTTCCCTAGATCTGTGCCTAGGCATAATCCTGCCTTGTAGGATTCTCTTGACCTTATGGCTTAATTTTCACTTTGACATCAGATCTTGACATCAGATCTTGACATCAGATCTTTCTTGATCATGGCCAATTGAGTAGTAGAAACATCATGGATCACTGATAGAACATCAGAGCTCAACTGCCGGTCTGGCAGCCATTTTGTTCTTGTGGATCTTTATGAGTAGATCTGTGCATGCATAGGTCTGAAATCTGTCCATATGCACTGTAAAGCTGAAGGTGGAGGAGGAGTCTCTGGGCATTCCTCGCAGTGTTCTTGTCTTCAGTCAGTTCTATCTTATTTCTCATCTCATCATCCTGACGTAAAGGCTTTTGAGTTATACCATTATGTTCAGTCAAATGTTGAGATCAGAGACACAGATGGAGGTATACACCATGCAACCACCTTCACTTAAACACAGGGAACGTGAGAGATCCATGCCTTTGCATGGATGCATGTTGACACAAATGAAAAGTAAAGTGACCAAATAACATTGAAACTCAATTCTAAACAGACACGGACATAAATTTCCACCCGGATTCTTGGAAATGAACCGAAAAGAAAACCTTTAGCTGTTCTACCGCGGGTCACACAAGGACTGCAACAAATTACTGCTAAGAACGCTTTTACCTTTAAAAAGTTTTGTCTTAGCGAGGCTGGTTGCCTGGAGCAGAAAAAGGTCAATGCCTCTTGCTGTACCCCATAAACATAAGACCCTTGCAGCAGTGAGAGACTTGGGAGTGCTTCCATAGCTCCTGACAGAGAGTTACTGCTGATGTTAGTTACCAAAACTATTTTCATTAGCTTTAAATGTTGTAACTAAAGAGACTGTAAAATGAATAGCAGCTTAAACTGTCATACAAACATCCATGATGACAGAAAACCAGGGTTTAGTTTCAGCTGAAGAGTGATAATGAGTTATATAAACCTGGCTAGTCATGCTAACCATGATGAGGTCAGCTGGCCCCAGTATACCCACTACTTCAGAGTTAACTACATCACTGGTTTTAATGTAACTGGATACCAATGGGTATTTTGTATTTACATAAAAAGTTCAGCCTGCTTGGCTGCTATTAAGGCGTGTATGAGACAGCTTAGCTTAGCTGCTGTAAAGATTAGCATTCCAATATGGTATCATACAGCCTCTCATAAATGGGTGCGACACCTTATACAGTATTAAAAATATTTGTGTACTACAATATAAAGCAGCCTCCTAAAATTATTACAGTCTTTTTAAATAAAAGTCTGTAGCCTTTTTCTGTACGCCCCCTAGTTGCCTTTCCACTGGCAGAAAAGAAAACTGGCATTTATTAATAAAATAAAAAGTACCTCTGTAACTCTGTTATTAACTAGAACACTGTTGGTTCTCTGTGTGTGAACTACTGTGACTCTCCTGAGCTGCTAGAGAGCAATGCTGGTGTAAATGAAGAGGGATGAAGAAGTACACCAATAAAAAGGCGCAATGTAAACACTTCCTAAGGGCGGACTTGCTCACTCCCCTACAAAGATGAAAATCAAGTTTCTGGTTTTGTAATTCAAAAACACATTTACAAATATACTCCGACATGCACAGTATCAGAATCTTAAAGGGCCCAAATGTTACATTTTTCTTTTCTTATATTTTTCTTTTCCTTGAGATCCACATTCAAACATTGCTACCATTCGCTTGACATTTTCCAAACTGCCTCTTTATCCCTTAAAAATGAAACACCCTGTTTTTCTTACTGTGCCTTTAAGATCTAAGATAAAGAAGCTCTGTTCTGAATGACTGGTCAGTATGATATCTTATTTAGAAAAGTACTCATCGTTAAAACACTCTTAATAACTTTAATATGAGTGGACGGCATTAAACTGAGTTAGGGTGAATATGTAGATATATGTAAATGAGTTTCGGTAACTTTACAGAAACAAATTAATTCAAAGCAGGCTGTTTTTGCAGCTTAATGTCCATATATGGACTATATGAACTGGGAAACAGTTATGTTATACGTTATATGTTATTTACTGTTATATGTTTTCCATGATATGGGCCCTTTAATTTCAGCCTGTTTTATCAGCTCAGAGCTGGACACTCCTGACATCCACAACAAAAGCAGGTTGTCTCAGATTATGTTCATAGACGGTGACTCAGATATATACAGACCGGTTTCCATCTCTTGGAAGTCTGGCAGAGCGAGGTGTAGGCCACTGGACTTTCTGCTTATTGGGCTCGGCTCAGGAGGAGGGATACTGCTACTGTCATCGGCCTCACTGAAACAATAAGCTCCGCTTTAGACCATCCATACACCTAGCAACTGCAGACGCACACTTACACCCGCATGCATATTTTACCTGGGCCGGGCGAAGTCGTAGCGACTCTGCCACAACTGAAGCATGTCCTCACATGTCTGCAGCGCCACAGCAGGTCCAAACAGAGCCTCCTCCAGTTTCACTTTAGTAAAGAGCAGGCTGCAAAACATACACACGTTTGAACAAAGGAAAAGCGATGACAAGACAACAGTACACATAACATCGGTGAGTCATTCATTTGCTATGTTCCAAAGCAAGAGAAGCCTGTGCAGTGGCATTTTTCTGGGCCGAGGCCTTTAGCGGTGCTAATACGTGTAGATGGGTGCTGTATGTGTGGAATACTGACAGCCAGCACCCACGGCCCAGCAACGCTACTGTAGCCAGGGGACACGCTCCCGCTCAAGCATGCCTCCTTAGTGGCTTATGAGTGGGTGGACGGGGTCGTATGTGTGGAAAGGAGCCTCAGAGTGTATGCGGGACGAAAGCAGTGGAGCATTGAATCGGTTGACGCGAGCATGCTGCATAAGTGCAGCTGAGGGACTGTTCATCTGACAGAATGCCCTAAGAGGGAAATATGCTTCATGCTAGTAGGCAAACACAAACATGCTCAAACTAAGCAGACACTGGTTCACGTCGGCATTCTAAAGCCCATCCAAAACACAAGAACGCACATGCAAATGACCAGGCCCGGACAAAGGATTACAAACGTGCTTTCCTTCTGTGATAATCACTTTGCATTCTTATAATCCAGAAGCTGTTAAAACACTCCAAGAGTTATTATATTGCTGATCAAGCGACCGGATGAAAGAATGCTGGTGATATGGTTATCACTATAGCTCTACCTTGTGATAACAATAGCCATAGCTCTACCTTGTGATAACCATAACCATAACCGTTTCTGGCCTATAATCTATCATGACATAATTCATAATGCAACACTGGCTGATGATAAACAAAAAAAAACACAATGTGTTGATACAAATTGATAGTTGCTGCTACAGTGTGCGTGGATAGAAGTTAATGTGACCAGGAAGAAAAGATGTTCATGTAAAAGAGCCATTTGTCAAATTCATGCTTCAAGCAATAGGGGGCAGTAAAGAGAACATCCACAGTTGTTCCTCCTTCCTCTTCACTCCTTACTAGTCTAAAAGAAACATTTTGAGTTCAGCACCAAACTCGCCAGTGGTGGAACGCAGAGCCAGCGTTAAGTCATATCACATCACTTGTCTCGTTTGTTGCCAAAAGTGGTTTCATGACAAGGTGATGGTTGCTTGTCAAGAGCCACTGGGCATTGCTACTTCTTCATCCTCTCATGTTGGACTGATTTGACGTGACGCTACAGTGACTTACTATCACCTCTTGAGTTACAAAGTACTATGAGACAGGATTGGCTGGGGCTAGCTGGTTAGCATGCTAACATCAGTAGATATCTCTGTGAAACATAAACACACTGGTAAGACGGTTATTACTTCACATTCTGTAAATAATTTGTGTTAATTTTGTAATGTTTTAATCTTAAAATCTTACATATAGCTCCTTTAATGCAGTCATTATTCTATACTGTTTAAAAATAGTTCATAATCATATATAATAATAATTTTATTAATATCAATGGCAAGGTGTATCCCAGCTAGGGTTGCCACCCATCCCATGAAATATGGAATCGTCCTTTATTTGGCAATTAAATGTTGTGTCCCATATTAAACCAGTACGGGACGCGATTTGTTCTGTATTTGTTCCGTCAATGGCCGATACACATGTCTGTCACACACAAATGGACCCGCACTCCCATCCCATTATTTCTGACGGGTGGCATCCCTAATCCCAGCTAGCAGGGAACGTTCCCAGAACTTCGGCTAATGTTACATAGAAGTTTTAATATAGTTTTTAACGTATTCTTCAAAGAACGTTTTAAAGATGTTTATCATTTTAAATAATGTTTATTATGACAAAGTTTTAATGGCAATATCCAGAGGATGTTTGGAGGATGTTAGGGCCACAGATTTTGTTACACGGCAACAAGAGAAGAATTCATTGTCAGCACAACATTCAGAAAATGTTTTATGGATGTTACTGAATCCAGAGTTTAGAAAAAACATTCTGGGAACCAAAATAAAACTTCCCTTTGAACATTACCTATACTCAGAACACTTTCAGAACAAATTATTTCTAGCTGGGATGTTTTTTAAAGATACAAAACCATCCTCCTGAATATGGCACAATGCTTTAAAAGCTCTCAGTATGTGGAGTAAAGATGTTTCAGTGTTAGTAAAGCTGGCCAACACGAGGCTGACAATCAGACTAAATCAGTCACAACACTCTGTGTATCAAAACCAACATTTTGGCAGGAGCACACCAGTGAGCATGTCAACGACAAACAACTTGGCAGATAATAGGTGACTTTAAAAAGTGGGTGTTTGAAGAAAGGACGTGTTCCAGCTTGCAAAACTGTACCAAAAAGCCTGTAGACCTCCGAGACGAGTCTTACGACCTGATAAGATACAGATCAGAGCGATGGAATGAAGAAGCGGATAGAAAACAGCTCAGAGCACATCAGGAAGTCAGTGGATGATGTTTCCATTGAATCAGGATGATGACCTTCAGCGAATCACAAAAGCAATTCTGGAGTTTTTCTGGGCTAAATCACTTGACCTGAAGCCCACTGAGTGTGTACTTCACCCGCTGAAGACATAACCAAAAAAGCCCCTGACATAAGCAGGAACTGAAAATGGCTGCATCACAGGCCGACTCAGGCTTATCAGGGAACATGGCAACGTCCGCTGCAAGGCTGTTAGTGATTCCAAAGGATTTCCAACCATGTCCAAAACCTAATTTTATTCTATAAATAAAACTAATAACTGATCGTTTGTCTAATCGCCTGTAATCTCTTAAGTAAAGATCTTGGTACAAAACGGTCTGTGATTACTATGTGGTTCACCTTGTTCCAAGACACCAAACTGGTCTGAGGACAGAACATATTTTAGCTAAAAATTAAAAACAAAAATGAAAAAATTTAATCTCAGAACCAGAAACCTTCATCCGAAAATTCTATTATTAGTCAATGATGACATTTTTTAGCTCAGGGAATGGTTTATATCTTCCAAATGTAACTGGATCGACAGCATGTCTTGCATTCTTTTATTTTTTGTAGCACATCACACACACACACACACACACACACACACACACATCACACACACACACACACATCACACACACACACTGATCAGCCGTAACGCTCCACCTCCTTGTATCTACACTCCATTATATCAGCTCCACTGACCATATAGCAGCACTTTCATACTAGAATAACAGACTGTACTACCTCTGTTTCTCCACCTTCTTACTTTCTTACTAGCCCCCTTTAACCACTACCACCACGTCAGAGTCACTGTAGTGCTGAATCAGTTCTTTCTACTCTGGTCCCCCAACAGTGGTCAAAGGACGCTGCCCACAGGACGCAGCCCACAGGACGCAGCCCACAGGACGCTGCCCACAGGACGCTGCCTACAGGACGCTGCCTACAGGACGCTGTCAGATGGATAGTTTTGGTTGGTGGACTATTCTCAGTCCAGCAGTGACACTAAAGTGTTTAAAAATTGGATAATGAGTTGACATCAAAGTAAATGGCAGATTGGTGTATGTGTTTGTATGGACATATTTTTAGAAAATACAATACAATAAACATTTTTGCTCATCTACTAATTTATAATTGTTGGCCCACATGCAAAATAAATAAAAGAAATAGAATTAACTAGTTTACGTTTGGGTTGAAACCTATATATACAGTATATCGTCGCTGTCCAATGAAAAACATGTATCTCCATTTTTGTTGATTTTTACTTTTATGCCTCATTTGATTACATGAGTTGCTTTTTACACTGTGTGTGAATTTCATGAAGAACGGACAAACAGAAATGGCCCAAAACTGCTTGGAAAGACGTCTGGTTCCATTGACTTACATTCAAATAAATAAGGTTTTTGGCCTCTCCCGTAAAGTTGCCATTTTGGAGATACCTGTTTTTCTTTGGAAAGCGACGATTCCATACAAACTTTCCTTAAAACCTATATATATCCATATATATATATATATATATGGATATATATAGGTTTTAAGGAAAGTTTGTATGGAAGCGTTAGTCAGTCTGTCTACCTGACAATCCCTTCTTGCTAAAATAAAAGTGATGACCGTGAGATGAACCGACTGAAAACTTTCTCTCAGATTAAATTGATGTTGACGAAGTTGTCCTATGAGGACAAAAACTGCAGGTAATGGTAAAGTATTGTTATAAATAAACACATTATGACATTATGATAAAGACATTATGGAACTAAATATATTATTAACAATAAAGTAATATACATCCACATACTGTGAAATATCATAACATATCATAGGGCTTTTAGCGAATACCACCCCGAGAGCAAACCAATCGTTTTGCTTTATAATTAAAAAAACACTTTCACTAATATGAGCACACCTGAACTACATTTCACAAACAGGCTGTTAATACAGAAAAGCTTTCAACCACATGACTACAGCTGAGCTGCATTTCACAAACATGCAGCAAATACAAAACACATGCAACTTCAGAAATGCAGCAAAGCCAGTCCCAACACAAAGGAAATGTTTCGGGAAGGGAAGGGATATCTGTGCTGGAGAATCACTGACAGAAGCTGATAAGACAGCAGAGACTCACATTCCGGTAAGTTCATGGTTAGTCAGGTTAACTGTGCTATCACTCATAGCTGATATTGGTATTTACAAGTTTACAGTTGCTGTCTAAGAGCAGATCTGCATTGCGATACTCTGTTATTAATTATCTGTTCAAATACAGCTTTGACTAAAGCTTACTTTACTTTGAATAGCTCTGTTCTCTTTAAAAGTCCTCCGGCCTCTGTTGTGTTTCGTAATTTGCAGCATGTTTGTGAAATGTTGGTCCAGAACGTCTATGTACGTCTATTAGTTTTATATATTTACATTTTTTATATTTAGTTTATATATCTTGTCATTTTAAGTGTTTTCTGAACTTTTAGCTCAACTTTCTATTTACTGTACATGGGTTCCTTGCAGCCACCATCTGTTTATGCAGTGGTGAACAGTAACTAAGTAAATGTAAATACTTTGTATTTACTTTGTATTTAAATACTTTGTATTTGTACTTCAGTACTTTTGTATCTATACATTACTGAGGTATTTTCATTGTGGTCGACATGTTACTTGTACTCCACTACATTTAAAAGTCAAACATTTTACTTTTTACTTTAATATACTATGTAAAATTGGTTGTATATGTAAACGTAACATGTCAAAATGAAACAAGCTTATATATGGATTCTTAGCATCCATGGAAATGAGCATTTCAGGCCTGACCTACATCCAGGACCACCTGGAGGAAAGTAGAATGGAGATAATGCAAATCACACATCAAAACATCAGTGAATAGATCAAACATATTGTTCCTGACTTTGTGGGTAAATGGACAATATACAATATGCACACACGCACATTAATACAAACACTAATTCCTTTTACAGTAATTTTCTTTGGCTAGTTTATGAACAGATACCTACAGATGCAGTAAAGTAAAAGAAAATTAAATTGTGAATTTGTGTTAAGTTTGTATTAAACTTTTTTGCAAAGAGTTATTTCATAGTTCTAGATAACAGAAAGTGTTCTCCTTCAGTGTTCTGTGCTTATGATCATTTGAATGGACATCAATGCCAGGCTAATTAATAACCCTCTAATGAAAACAGGTGGACACCGGAGGAATATTTTACATTGGGTATCTCTACGTTAACTCAATTACATGGTTTGTCCACCACTGCGTTTTTGTGCTGTGCCTATATACATCTCTCTCTCTCTCTCTCTCTCTCTCTCTCTCTCTCTCTCTATATATATATATATATATATATATATATATATATATATATATATATATATATATATATATATATATACACATAAATGTAAATACCCGAACAATAAAGCTGGCATTCTGCATTTTGGTCCAGGCATTGTTGAAATCCAATGTACTGAGTACAGAGCCAACAAAACCTCATTGTCCAGTTCGACTGACACACAGGCGTGTATGTGCATATTAGTGTCTGTATGGTCAGATTAATATATGTGAGTCTGTAGAGAGTGAAAGTGATCCTCCAAACAAAACCTGAGCTGCCCGTTGCGGTGTTTGTGGCCAAGCACACTCTGCGCATGGATGTTATGTGATATGAGCTACATGATATGACAAGGGTGGAGTGCAGCCTCGCTTCAGTTTACCGGGGTCTCACACGGCCTCTATGGTGCATAACTAGCTGGAAATAGGAGGTAGGGAAGAAAAGTTGGAAAGGAAGAAAGTAAGTAGTGTCAACTGCAAACATATCCCTGTTTTTGAAATACTTGCTGCCTTTCTAGACATAGATAGGCACTACCGCACAGTGCCCACCAAAACACCTTATATGGACGCACATGTATGTGTACATATAAGCAAAATGCTCCTCTATGGAGTCTTGACCTTTGATCTGAGTCCTAATTCACGTCTCCGTTTTTCCTCCTTTCTCTCTCTTTCTGCATGTCACCTCGGAGAACAACACTGACCCCACATGGCTGAAATGTGAAGAGCGTGCAAGACATGAGCACCGTCGGATCAGGTTTAAAGGTGAGGCCTAACCTTTATCTGTGCAGTACGGAGAACCTGTTTGTGTCTCCCGACACCAAGGCAACCACCATTGTCACAATCCACTGATGAATCACTGTCACAGACTTACGCTCAAACCAATGGCATGCTGAAGTTTCCAAAAGGGCGCCTACTGTTACAGAGTTAGTCATCACTCATACAATTATATAATTGCTCTTCACCACCTCCAATCGGCTGGAAGACACTGGATCTGCCCTGAGAGAGCAGTTAAGAGTGTTTGGGAAGAAGTGATTCACACTGGCACCGCAAAGAACCACTCTTGAGGGAAGAGATCTTCCCATTGCTTACTTTTTTGGCAGCGGGGTATTCCTTTATTTGCCCTCTTCTCTCAATGCAAAACATGAACTTATTGACCTGGCTTGCTCTGTCTGGCCAAGTAGGCCACACTCTGCGCTAATGAAATCCCTCTTCCCTGCAACACACGGTAAAACACTTTGGCTAACACGTAACCTACTTCCATGTCACTGCACACATACACACACACACACACAAATCAGGATGTCGCACCTTAAACTAGGCTAGCAATCCCCCTAGACTACAGCCAGGTTGTTGGTATAGCTATAGAGGAAAGGCTTCTGAGCACCTACAGTACTGCGCACTGCTTTGGACAGCATAAGCCATCATTTGATCGCAGATGCATGTCTAGCAGAATTCCTCAAATATGAATAATTCCAATATGAGGCTAGGACATTACAGTTCTGTGCAAAAGTTTGGGCACCCCATTGATTTCCAATGGAAAATTAAGGTCACATCATTAAAAAAGTGAACACGTGCTCTACAGTGAACACACTTCTAGGCATATCAATGCTAATTCTCTTTTATGTATACAATTATGACATATATTTCATTTGTTTTATCTTTTCTAGAAATCGTCCAGTAAAACTTACAGACAAAGTCTATTATCTCTGCATGTGTTCTCTGTAGAGTAGTAGTTCTCTGTAGAGTCAGTGTGTAGCAAAATACTCTCACTAAGTGCTTTATTAAGTATTTTGTATCTACTTGTATCTACTTGTATCTACACTCACTGTCCAATTTATCAGCTTTACTTACCATATAGTACCACTATGTAGTTCTACAATTACAGACTGTAGTCTATCTGTTTCTCTGCATATGCATTAGTTACCTTTTACCCTGTTCCTCAGTGGTCAGGACCTTCACAGGACCACCACAGAGCAGGTATTATCTGAGTGGTGGATCATTCTCAGCACTGCAGTGACACTGACGTGGTGGTGGTGTGTTAGTGTGTGTGGTGCTGGTGTGAGTGGATCAGACACAGCGGTGCTGCTGGAGTGTTTAAACACTGTGTCCACTCACTGTCCACTCTATTAGACACTCCTACCTTGCTGGTCCACCTTGTAGATGTACAGTCAGAGATGATAGCTCATCTGCTGCTGCACAGTCTGTGTTGGTCATCCTCTAGTCTTTCATCAGTGGTCACAGGGCGCTGCCCACAGGATGCTGCCCACAGGATGCTGCCCACAGGATGCTGCCCACAGGGCGCTGCCCACAGGTTGCTGTTGTCTGCGTAGTTTGGTTGGTGGACTATTCTCAGTTCAGCAGTGACACTGAGGTGTTTAAGAACTTCAGCATCACTACTCTAACACACCACCATCATGGTAGCATCACTGGAGTGCTGAGAATGATACATGTCTCCACAGAAAATGCCCAGATGTGGTTTAAGAGGATCATTTACTGTCTTAGATTTGGCCCTAGAATAAAATGAGCCAACTTTTGCAGTGCGCTTATGAATATTCTGTTGCTCTCCGCTCTGGCTTGAACATGAGCTGGTATGTGTAAATCTTGGAGAGGCATCATTTTGGGTGGAGTCAGGACTGTTATGTAACAGTTTAGGATTTCGGAAACAGGTTGTTTCACTGCTCTCTTTTACAAGCACGGGATTTGTATTTGAACAAGGAACAACAAGGTGTTTGATGTTCACAGTGTATTACTTATAATTTAAGATTTGAATCCCTTATTGATCCCACAGTGGGGAAATTTAGTCTCTGCATTTAACCCATCCATGAAGTGCCCACATACACACACTAGTGAACACACACTAGAGGGCAGTGAGCATACTTACCCGGAGCGGTGGGCAGCCCTATCCACGGCGCCCGGGGAGCAGTTGGGGGTTAGGTGCCTCGCTCAAGGGCACCTCAGTTGTAACTGTCAGTTCAGGGAATCGAACCGGCAACCCGCCGGTCACAAGGCTGGTTCCCTAACCTCCAGCCCACGACTGCCCCCCATTAATAATATAATAATAATATCCTGAACTTTCCTTATTC
>JAMWET010003982.1:1030000-1045000 GCA_024036415.1 Prochilodus magdalenae | reverse complement strand
GTTACCCTGATTAGAATATACTAGTGAGAGAGCCTGTATCCTCACCTGTCGCACCAAGGCAAGCTGAAGAGCAAGATAGAGGGCAATCTGTGGGTCCTCTGGGTCCACATCATGTGCTCTAAGAGCAGGAAGAAAGAAAGATGTACAATCACCATCAAAAGAATAGTTGCACAAACAGTTGCACCCAGAAGGAATCAACCGAGAGGAATGAAACTTGGTCGGTAGGTGTGACACTATGAGACATGCAAAGGATTCAGGATTCAAACGTTTCACACTCGGCTGCACATGTGACGTAAGCACGGATGGGCCTTGTAGCTGTACCTGACTGACCCAACAGCCCTGATTGCAGACATTCAGCGAGCAGTGATGCCCTCCGTGTGTCAAGTGACAGAACCATTGGCAGACAGCAGACCATTACAACAATCGCCCTTAATACCATGTCAGCATCGCCGTGGTGCCATGGTGTCAAGCCAGACTGCCATAGAGTGACTCAGAATGGCACCAGGTCATCTCCAGTGACGAGTCCTGGATTTGGTCAGCGGAAAGATGAACAGTTTGTTCAGAGGAACAGGCCTGGTCACTTCACCTCCACCCCTACCACAAAATCTGCAGGAATTGTGGGATGGATTATCACAGGACACCATTAGGAACCTCCATGCTGAGACGTCTGGCAAATTACATTAACAAACATGGTGGCCGGAGACCATACTGAGAGACACTACTTCTGTATGTCTAACTTTATCATCACTTATTGTTCCTGGTAATCTTCCTTCCCGAAGGGTATTAGGCCCGACACTTCCTTCAGGGTGCAACTGTTCATATGACGGTGAGTGAACATCCACAGTGAAAATGCTATGCCAGAAAAGGCCGTTAGAAGTCACGCTGTTTTTCATTAGACTTACTTCTGCAGTGCTTGTAAAGCTCTTCTGTTGAATTCATCTCGGTCACCTTTCAGCGTGGCTGTAAACACAAAAGGGCAGCAACATGAAAGGTTAGAGAGAATGGAAGGACACTGAGACAGAAAAGGATAAGGAGATTAATGGTCAGGACTGTTTGAGGGTGAACAGAGTTAATGAATGATGATCACCATACAGAAAGAGCACAAACAGTGTTGTGTTTACCATCTGAAGCCCGTAGACTACAGCACAGGCCGACTGCCAAGTGAGCTCTGGCAAGAGACTCTTCGGCTCCTTCTCCCAAAGCCACCACGCTTTGTGCAAAAGCTTCGGCCTGGTCTATCTACAACACACACAAGAACACACGCAAACATTTTCAGAAAGTGTCAGGACGTGGCGAGCCATATATACTATAGTGGCCAAATGTAAGTGGACACTCTTCTTAATAGGAAGTCTGCGGTCATGGATGAGGCAAGCCTGTACTGAGAGAAACTCTTTATTAAATGCTGGAGATGTTTCTAAGTTTATGAAGAGGCTTTTGAACTGAAGAGTTTTCCTGTCATTGAGGTGGTCGATATAAGCTACCTTCTCCAGACCTCCTAATTTTCAAGAAAAGCCTACAAAAGTGTTGAGGCTACACATGTATTTGCGGTTGGGTTGGCCTCTGTGCCAAGGTGTTGCTCAATGACTGTCATCTGGTTTTACTCTATTGTTCTGTGGATTAACCCAGCAACAATAAACCCGGCCCTTCTCAGCATTAAAGTTTTGGTTGTTTACTAAACATGGGCTAACTCTCCAAGCCAGTCCATGTTCTCATTGTGTCATTTGTGTAGCTGTTAGTCCTGATTCAGTTTAGTGGTGCTGCTTGTAGCTACTGTTTAAATCTGTCACCAGTACACTCCCACAGATGAACTGCACAAAATGCAATTCTGCTGTCCTCCTGATCGCACCGATCTGAAGACAGCTTCTTATTCACCAGCGCTCCCGTTCCACCTTAAATGGTGCAGCAGACACCTGAACATAATTGCTCCACCATTGAAGTTGTTGGTGAGCAGGAAGCCAACCTCAGCCTCATCCTGACCAAAGAAGAAGGATCTCCAGCCAATTTTTGCTGGTGTTTTTCAGTCTATATCTCTCAAATTTCCTTCTCATTAAAAACAACATTTGGTACTGCTGGTTTCCCCAAACACATGTACATCCCCCAAAGCCTTTGTAGTTCCTTCCACCTTCAAGACTCATAATGAGAAGGGCTTTAGCCGAAGGTCAGACTCTGCAGACTACTGTGGCACAAATGTAGGAATCATGTAGGCATGATTTTTCATGCATGTAGGAATGAACTTTTTTTTTTTTTTTGGCCAGAGCGCCCCTTTAATCCCACTAACCAAAAAGATAAAGGATTTTCGGTACATGTCCACTTTTCCTCATTGCACCCTATCTAGTTATTGGAGAAGCTGCCATATGCATGCGGTGCATGATTGGTTGCACCACATCGAAAGAAGTCTCCCCATGCACAGCAAAAGTTCTGCAGATTTAAACGTTATGCAAATAAATACAGCCATCACACTGTGACTAGTCATTAGTAGGTTGAGTAGGTTGCTAATTGACATTGTATAAATCTATCCAGAACTGTATGATGCCTCTCTAGTTATAAAATCATCATCAGATGAAATGTTACATAGCAGGAAGTTGCAAAGTGTGTTTGTGTCCCGAGTGAGTGAGAATATTTATTGAGCTACACATACAGAAGTAGTGTCTCAGTATGGCATCAGGCCACCATGTTTGCTAATGCAACATGCCATGGAGTTGTCGAGGTTCCTAATGGTCCTCCACCCACAGATTTGTTGGTCGTCTCCACCAAGACAAATATGGACTCACTAAAGTTCACCTGTTGCCATTTTGAGTCACTCCATGACAGTCTGGTACGACACTACTGCAGTCTTTGGTGATGCTGACGTGGTGTAAGTCATAGGGCAGTAGTTGCAACGGTCTGTGT
This sequence comes from Prochilodus magdalenae, assembly GCA_024036415.1. Classification (NCBI taxonomy): domain Eukaryota; kingdom Metazoa; phylum Chordata; class Actinopteri; order Characiformes; family Prochilodontidae; genus Prochilodus; species Prochilodus magdalenae. The sequence goes on along the minus strand of JAMWET010003982.1, from coordinate 1,042,111 downwards.
CCATGTAGTCCTGTGTCATGCAACTGTCTGCCAATGGTGCTGGCACTAACAGAATGAATCGTGGAGGGCATCACTGTTTGCTGAATGTTCACAATCATGGCTGTTGGGTCAGTCAGGTACAGTAATAAGGCTTGTCCTTGTCTATGTCACGTGCGGCTGAGCGTGAATCACAACGTCAAACCCACCCACCAAGTTTCATTCCTGTGGGCTGATTCCTTCTGGGTGCAACTAATTGTGCAACTTTATTTTGACCACAAGTGTATGAGTAAACACAAGTACAGCTCATTCCCATCTGTTGTTTCCGTAGTGACAGCACTGTAGGATATTGTACAGACTGCAGTTTCTGCACTCTGCAGTGAAGAGGTGTTGTACTATATAACAAGCCAACAATGTATCGGTTCAGGCATGCTGATTGCGAACCATGCCCAAAGTAATGCCTCCTATCTCCAGTATCCGGTGTTAACTTACTGCCTCTAGTTCAAAGGCTGATAATAGTAACACCCCTCTCAAAATCCTAGTGTTGAAAGGTCTGGCCATAGGCATGGAGTCATGTACTTAAAGTGGAGATCTACAACTATAGTGGCCTATTGTGATTAAGGGCATAAGCCTCTTATGACCTGCACTCTCACTATCAGCCCTACTCTGTACTCCTCCAGCAGATGTGCTCTAATCTCCTCACTGTCAAGCCCTCTATTGCGGGTAGGTCGCGACTCGAGTCGGTGATGGATATTGCATCGTACTGTACTGCAACAGCGTACATTACCTGGCATTGTTATGTGGGGCAGTTTACATAATGTCCATTCGACAGCATAGGGAAATTACTTTACAGGAACATGGATTTACTCTGATGTTTGTGTCTGTGCGGATTACCCAGTGCAGCTGGTTGATGCACACTTTGGCTGCCAGCAGTGGTGGCGTGGGGTCCTGAGGTTTCATTCTGGCACACTCTTTAAACACAGATACTGCCCCTTCAGCCTGTGATATAAACACACGTTCAGTAGCACACACGTCCTCGCAGACCTATGCAGTGACATAGTGACACAGTGACAGTGGAACACGCCCACACTGGAAATAGAAGGAGATCTAATGCCACTGCCATATACAGTGAGGCCTATTTCCAGAGGCCTCTATTGATCTGCACTGCCACCTTGCATTCGCTGTAGAAATCAATTCTCCTCTTTCACTCATGCTCATACAAACATGTGCAGGTTAGTCTATATCGGTTTTCCAGTGTTCCTCTACACGTTGCTTAATAGTTTCGATAGGGGCCAGAAAGTGATCTCATAAATCACAACACTGGAAAGAAATCGTGAAGGAAACGGGGAATATGAATTTTAGGAACCAATCCAAGGCCTCATGGAAGGCAGAACACATAGTAGGGATAGAGTAAGTTTAGGAAAAGCCTGGTCAGTTTCCTTTTCTACTATTATTACAAACACATGATGGCAAATTGCTAGAGAGCACTCATGGGCGAGTCGTACATGAATGACCCTTAACAGCTAAACACAAATAATGCTTCTAGTTATTTGGTCACCCGGTTTAATCTACAGCAAACAATCTATAGGACACTAACATTACTACTACTAACTGCTGATTGGTTGCTGAGCTGAGTAAAATCATTTTACGCTCACTAATGTCATATTATACATATTATATTATACATTCATCCTAAATAAGATTTTCCACCACAGTAATCCACCATATTGGACACGTTGCTCTCTGACCAACTTGGATCACACTAATGCATGGCAGTTCTCCTCAGTAGAAATCCAAGGATGAAAACAGAATTCATCATGCTTTAAAAAAAGCTTTCCCAAAAATTCCAAATAACCACAAAGAAGTGTGGGTCGTTTACATGTGGTAAATATAATAACAGCTCCATTATCTAAAAGTAGTCATTTGCTAGCTAGCTTGTTTTGCTAATGCTATTGATTGGACACTTGATGATAAAAGAGCACTGACGGAATTTGAGGTTATTTATAGGATAAAATTTGGATTTTTTTTAAATACAGATATTTAAATTGATGTTTGTGTATAAGTTATGGACATATGTCCAAAACAAACGTATGTCCAAACTTAGCAATATATTTTATTGTTTGAAAATTGTGGATCTGGAACATACTAAGCTCACCATAGATGTTTTCACAGTGTTTTCTGTGTTTAATGAATTCAGGTTACGTATCTTACCTTTCCACTAGCCATGAGAGACAAACCCAGCTGGTACCAGAGGTGAAACTCATTAAAGGAGAACTTCATAGCCCGCTCCAAACACTGACAACACACACACACATACACAGATATGCACGTGCACATGCACACAGACACACACAGACACACATAGACACAAAGGGTACATGAAACACAGTTACGCGAAACGGTTTGGAATTAAAAGGTATTAATCAGTAGGCACTGTTCACAAACATATTGTGTCAGCATAATAGACACTACCAGTCTAATCTGGACGCACACCTCATATAAAAAACAAACAAACAAAAAAACTTCTTCCTTTTTAAACATATAGAGGAAACAAAGCTGCAAAAAAAAACCTGCCTAATATTGATATATTGGTTTTGTGATGTCACCAAAATTGTGATGTCACCTATTTAGTTTTACAGCCCAGCAGGGCTGTCCCGAAGGCATATCTAACTTCTTATCAATCATTTCGAAGGTTCTGCTCCTGGATAGATTATTTAAGACAACCAGTGAAAATAAATCTAACAATGGCTAAAGCTCTTGGCAGGCATTATGATGAGCACTGTCCGCTCGTATGGTGGCAAACCAAAAAGTGATATATTAGAAGCAAAATGAGTTCATACTGGAGCTGCTTTCCATCACTGGAGACGCTCCTGGTGTGAAAACGAGATTAGGTAGATGGTAGATGCTGAACTCGAATCGTTTCTTCTAAACTGGTAAGTAAACAGCTGCTAATGCTAACACTGAGGAGGAGGGTTGGTGTAGGGTTGGTGCTAGCTCCAGTGCGCGATCAACACCAACTAACTGCCGAAGTACGCCACGCACCTACACGGGAGATTGGAGACTAGAGGGTTTAGATCCCGCATACCCTGGCCGGTACTATGCTGTGCTACACCAATAAGAGTCCTTGGGCAAGACTCCTAACACTACACTGGCCTACTTGTAATATGATTAACCCTGTAAGTCGCTCTGGTCTAAATACCGTAAATGAGGGGCTGTGCATTTCCTGGTTTCTTACGATAGGGGTGGCCACCAAAACTTTCTGGTGGCATGTTACATCATCTTACACTTATGTCTTTAAAACTGCAGTTTATCTTAAAGTGCATTTATGAATGTATGTCCAAAACAAAACACTTTGTAAACAATTTTATGCAGTTTGGAAACTGTAAAGAAACCGTGGTATATTTATTATAAAATATAGAAAATACAGAAAACTTAAATAAAAACCAAGTATATGAAAACATGAGCGTGTGTGTCCACAGTGTTGACTGGTAGTGTATAAAGAGTGATGGCATATGAACATCTAATACTATGTGCATGATATTTATGACTACAAAAGCTCAACCAGGAATCACTGTTGGCTTGTTTGTAATTGAGCAAATGCATTTGTACAGCATTACACTGCAGATATATCAATTTAAGTAGAGAAGAAACCAGAATCGCCAAATGGAAAGGGTTCAGGGTCAAAAGTGACTAAATACATCTCAGATAAACAGCAGTAAGCACTGGTGTTTTCTTCATGCTTTAAAAAGAGCATTTGAAACCCAACATACAACATCCATACATACTTTTATCTAGTTCTAAAAGATTGCTATCCGAGCTAAGGCTGTGTTTCAGAAATTCCTGATTGAGCCTTTCAGTGACTCAGTATGGATATTACACAGCATGTATTAATGGATATGGATGGATTTAGCAGTGAGGTAGTAAAACGATAGAATAATGAAGTGAATGCTTTTCAATGTGATACACATTATTGAAGCTTTTATGAAATTTCAATGGGAGGGAGAACCGCAGGGGTGAACGTTAAGCACTTTGCAGTAAGCATTCAGCACACTGTTAGTAATAAATAATGCAAGGTGTCGGAGGGCTTCTGTTAGAGTGCATAAAACTCAGCAGCGAATTCACCTGAGCACCCTGGAATGCACCTGGTCTACAACTGACACAGCCTGAAGGAAAAGGGGAGGGGAGATAGGAATGAGAGTAGAAGAAGAAAAGCAAAGAGAGCGCATTTGAGGAAGAGCAACTGGAACCGGCCTCAGATTTTCAAGTTACTTCCCAAAGGTTGTAGGGTCTATATTTAGCACTAGATCTGCAGATTTCCCCTGACCTCTGAAGCAGGCTCACCTGAGACAGCATGGCGTACTGCCCCCTCCTGGCCATGCCGATGCTGAGCAGGTCATAGACAGAGGAGGCCTCCTGTATGCTGGCCTCCCGCGCCTCCTGGTGCTCCGGCGTCCGGCTGATCACTGCTTCTCCGCTGGCCTGTGGGGGCAGCAGAGAGCGCATTCAGACTGACATCATCCAGTTGCCACAACTCCCAACAACAGGCCTTCACATTCCTGTGTTTTTTCACTGCTCTGACTTGTCCATGTCCATAGCATGCTTGGCGGTCCTTATCTACCACAACATAGGACGGCACAGGCGATTTTAACTTGTTTAAATCTGCCCTCAGAGGTGTTGGGAAGGTCTATGTTCAGACTAGTATAACGTATTAGCATGAGGTACAGTGTTTCCTACCTCTATATAAAAGAAGCAAGATGGTGCCATTTTTGTTGGACGCACTGCAATTCGTTTTTAAGTGAGAATGCAAAACATTCAGAGTAGAATACAGATCATGGCGTTCTATTGATTAGTTTCATTTGGTAACCATAAAGGGTAAACAAAAACATTTTAGGCTTTGATCATATTTTTCACTATCAAAGTAACTCCAACAACTGCTTCAAGGAACTACATTACTGAAAAAGATGAAAAAGGTAGACTTGTATTCTTTCAAAAGAAAAACAAGGGTGCGTCCCAATTGCGCACTAAATACTAATACTAGTGTTTGAGTATATAGTATATAGTAGAGTTACGAATGTTAAAGTTGAGTATACTCAAAAACTCACAATGCACACATAGAACCAGTGAATTTTTGATTAATGAGATTTTTGGCTAATGGTGGACACTATTGCCCCACAATGAAATGAGATATGGAAAGGAAGAAGCTAGTCACATCTGGAAATTGGAATAAATGGCGAATGCAACAGTGACTGCAGAAAATAATGTCTTTATTTATTTGTGTTTTGTAATAAAAGCCTCAGTTGAAGCGGCATTTAGAGGCCAGCTTGGTATGATGTAAGCCTCATCACTTCCTGTTAGTAAGAAACAATGTTAATGATATATTAAGATTACTACTGAGTATATACTAGTATTAGTGTGTAGTACACAACTGAGACACAGCCCGAGTATCTCTAAACTGGGAACAGGCATGAACGTTCTTAACCTATGTTCACACTAGCAGGCTAAAAGGTCACCCAATGTGTGTCTCTTTGTGGGTGTGTTTGAGGTCGCTCACATTTCGGCTTGTAGGCGTGTACAGGACAAGCTAGCTAGCTTTGAACGCACATGTTGTTGTTGACAAACAAATCTGCATAGAAGCTAACTGTTTGCATTCTCAGCTAGCTTTAATGGTGGGCTGGCATGCTGGTGACTGAAGTGACTGAACTCCCCCAGAACACCAACAATATTTGCTTTTTTTGCATCATATAAATTGGCGAAAGAAGAATTAGCGGTCAACAGAGCCTCTTTTCCATGTGAACTGGAATGAAAAACTGGTAGGAACTAAATGTTCAGAGAGCAGAAGCCAGAGGGACCTCGGACCCCAGTGTCAATGAATGGTCTTAAGGAATTTGTTGAAGCCAGTTGTTTAGGATGGCGCTTTTCCGCATCATAATTCGTTTGCATAGAGTTCAGAAATTCTCTGTGTGTCATCTGTCACTCTGTCACCATGTTGTTTGCCACTTGCTGCTCAACTGGAGCTACAAATCGCACATTCCCTTAGGAAATGACTGGTCATTGGTTGTTGCCTGCTAGAGTGAACACAGGGTTAAGACTTGTATACCTTAATACAGTGGACATGTCCAGCACTATTCAAATATCACATATAAACCGAATGGGAATGTTTTGTTTAAAAACATGATAAACAGGCAAAATGTTTCTACATGTAGGCCTCTATTGTTCCACTGTGATGATGTCATATGGCTGCAGTCCAATTGGAAAATAAGGCCATTTAAAAAGTATTTGTTTTTACAGCTGTCACAATCTAGCTAAAAGATGGGGCTTACGCCAAAGACTAATTTCTCAGGAATTGCTATTCTTTGAATTGTACATCTGACTGAGCCTTAAAATATGGTGTTCCATCACTTTTAGCTTTTGAGTTTTTCTGGCAGAACTTACACGTTCAGTGGAGCCATTGTTCTTTGTTTGATTAGCTAATTATCTTATTTTGACTATTTGCTTTTTCTCAGTAAAGGCTTCTTGATAACTACACATCCTTTCAGACCCATAGCATTGAGGTGTTTCTTGCAGTGGAAGGATTCCAATAGCTTTCAGATCTGAAGCAATAGTGGAGCTTGATTTTCTCCTCCACTTTAAAAGATGAAGCCTTTAAGTGCTTATGGGGACTGCTTTGGTGGCCTACCAGATCTTGCACAGTTGTTATGGGTCCCTTTTTTTTATGAATGTTTTTTTGAACTCCAGGGGATTGTTTCTTAATGTTTCTTTGACTTCCCCCTTCTTTATGCAAGTGGATAATGTTCCATGCAATCTCCTAGACATTAGATTATCTCATGATAATGTATAACTTGCATTGAATGGCTGTTTTGACTGGAAATTGAATACTTAAAAGATGGTCTCTGGCTTTTTTATTTAATGGATATTAGTTTCCCTGCCCGCCCACCCCTGGTGACGGAATTACTACAGAGGCTTGCAAAAGTAATTGTAAATTTTGATGGGAGATTATGAAAAAAAAGGTTTTAAAAAATCTAATTGGTTTGACTCTAACACTGTTCCTTATGATCGGAGTAGAATTCGATCTTGGGGCGTGAAACCACTAATGAAACTTTTCCCCTAAGTGCAAATAATCACGACCCAGTAAGGCGATATGGGAGACATAATGTCCCGCTGCAAACCGTGACACGTTCCTTCCGTTCTAAAATATACACGTGTAATTAACAACCATTAGAATGTACAGTATTACTCAGGGATATCTGGTTATATTGCAGAGTGTAACAGAGCTGTGATAAAGAGGAAATGGACATAATGAGAAAAGTGAAGCAGATGGTGAATAATAGGGAGCGAAAGAGAGAGAGAGAGAGAGAGAAAGGAGTGTGAAAGGGTGCCTCACCATTGATTCAGTGATGAGCAGCAGGAGCACGGCCTCTTCCACCACGTCCTGTGGACAGAACGCTCTGCTCCGGGGAAACAGGAAGGAGACAGGACACGTCATGCAGGTGTGTGTGAGTGTGTTTGAGCATGTGTGTCCAGTTACACGTGTTGGTCTGCAATGGAGAAGTGCTCTACTGGTATCATGGAAAGCCTACTCTCGGGTATCCGGCACGCAGCAGGCTATTGTTAGTCAGGCTGACTCTGGGCCACTTCCTGTCTTTCCTTTCACCCCCTTTGTCTTTCTGTCTGAGTCGTCTATCTTCTGTGGGGTTACACTTTTTTTGAAGGTCCATTGTAGATGCTTTATAGATGCTCAGCTGCATACACTGTGACCAAAGTGTGTAGGCGACCAACGACCAGGAGGGCCTGATGCGGCTACTCCAGAGCTTCCTACTCCATTAGCAGTGCTATTAGCATTTTCCATAGAGATTATTCAAATTGTGCATTTAATTCCTGTGTCGGCAGTCGGTGCACCCTAAATCGCTTAATTAACTAATTAGAAGAAGTGTCTGGATGCTTTTGGATATACAGGGCCGATTCAAGAACATAGATTAGACCAGTTGGACTACATTGCAATTCCAATGTACGGCCTTTGTAAATTCTTTTCAGTCTAGGCTTAGGCTTAGGTATAGGGTTAGGCTTAGATTTAGGTGAATATGGGTCTGGGAAGTCAGCCCAAGTATTCATCCAATTCAACCTTAACCAAACCGCTCTTTAAGCCACTCCTCACTTTTGTTGGAGAGCTTGTTAATAACTGCCTATAGGCCTACATCCAGGAACATGTCCAGTCCATGCCAAATTCAATCACAGCTGTTATTTATGGTTGTGGAGGTACTACACACTATTATGTATGTTTCAGTCACAGGTGACTCATCTTTTTTTTGTCCGGTGAGCTTATTGTTGTCCAGCTAACTTACTCTTCTGTTAACTCAAACATTTCACAGACATCTTCAACCTTTCCCTGGCACTGTCTACTGTTCCAGTCTGCGTTAAAACCATCATCCCAATCCCAAAGAAATCCATAATCACAAGCATGAACGAGTGTGAGCAGCTTCAAGTTCCTCGGTGTCCACTTAGCCGAGGATCTTACTTGGACAATCAACACTTCACACCTTGTCAGAAAGGCCCAACAACGCCTCCACTTTCTACGAAGGCTGAGGAGAGTCAACCTGCCACAGCAGCTCCTCTGCAACTTCTACAGATCCACCGTGGAGAGCGTCCTGACAAGCTTCATCACTGTGTGGTATGGTAGTGCCACCTCTGCTGAGCGCAAGGCCCTGCAGAGGGTGGTAAAGACTGCACAGCACATCACCGCATCTACCCTCCCACCCATACAGGACATCTACGACGAGAGATGTCTGAGGAAAGCAGTCCACATATCCTCAGACCACACACACCCCAGACATCCCCTCTTCCAACCTCCGGAAAGAGGTACCGGAGCATCCAAGCCAGAACCACCAGGTTCAGGAACAGTTTCTACCCTAGAGCTGTCAAACTGGTCACACCAGCAGCGCCTAACAGAACATGACTACACCACTAAAGACTGCTACTGATTTGTAGTTCCTCTACCTCACAGGACTGTTTGCACTGCACTTTAGCTCAACCTGTATACATCCAGCTGTGTTTTTATTTTGTTCTTATTTATCTATATTTATATATTCATCTGTACAAAGCAATTTGGCTCTTACTGAACATTAAGCTGCTATTTTCCCAACTGCACTGTACACTTTATATATCCATACCGTTTAAACCACATACTTACTGATACTGCGCTACTACTCTTTGCACATGTCCTGTACACATACTGTACTGTACTGCACTGTTTGCACACATTGTTTTTGTCTATTTGTCTTTGCACTACACTACTTATATATATATAGACATTCTTCAACTGCACTGGAGAAGGAGCCTGACCGTGTTTCGTACTGTACAGCCCTGTACTGGTATAATGACAATAAAGTTGAATTGAATTGAATTGAATTGAATTAGCAGCCCAGTAACACAAGCTAAAGCAACAATTGTCTATATTGTAGTAATATTCATATTTCAATTATTTTACAGTCTTGTGATTCAGAGAGCCGCATGACATTTGAATGAAACGTATTACAGACCGGAGAACACTGATTGGATAAACCTTAACATGAACATTCAAATGTCTGCAGCTATAATTAGAATATTAATTAAAAGAACTGGTGTGGCAAAGTGAGAGCAGGACAATCTAGATTCTGCTAACAATCAAAGAGAGATATGACACACCTACCAACCTGCCTACCTGCCTGTGTTTGTTCGTGTTTGTCCGGTTGGTGTACTTTAAAGAACAGCTTGTATCTTTCTCATAGAGACGAGCAGCTTAGACTGGCAGTTCCTTATTTGGGCATGTCGTGACTACAAAATGATACACGCCTTTAAAGGTTAATACTGTAATCTTTCTGTCATCTCTTCTTTTGTCGAATAGCATTTCTCCTTTTCTTTTCATCTCCTTCTCTCCTCTGTTCAGACTCTTCTCTGTTCTGATACACTAACGCAGTATTATGTTTACAGGTAAGAGAGTCTCCTGCTGTTCCACTAATCCTCAATAAGAAATACACAGATTCCACGTCCCTGTTTGTCATTCTGTCCTCTCTCTTTCCTCCATCCTCGATTTCTCCCTCTCCATGTCCTTTCTGCTAGTAAATACTTAGTCACAAATAATGTGACAGAAATGGATTTAACGGCAGGGGACGGAGCCAAGTCTGCAGGAGGCCGCGAGAGATAATGTGTGCATGTGTTTGTTTTGATATATCTTCAAGGACAAAAATGTCCAGACTTTGTAGGAAAGGGACATTTATCAGAGTGTCAATCTACAAAATCAATGGGTTTTTCAATAAGTCACTGTTTATATGGTGCAACATGTAAAGTCTTTTGGCACTGAGCTTAAGGTTTGCATTAGATATATACAGGTAAGGTTCTGAAAAACAGTTGATAATAATCAATATACACTCACTGTCAAAAAAATAATTGCACCCACAAGGAAGTGATACATTTAGATGGATACAGGCAATATTTAATAAGCTACAGATACCAAAGTATCTTAGCATGGAGTTGTGCCGCCATGTTTGCTAATGCAACCTGCCAGATGTCTTAAGATGGAGGAGTAGAGGGTCCTAATGGTGTCCTGTGATAATCCATCCCATGCAGCTTGAATATTCTCCCACAGTTCCTGCAGATGTTGCAGTAGAGGAGAAGGTGGTGGGACACCAGGCCTTCTGGATGTGTATTTCAAACTGTTCATCTTAGTACTGACCCTGTTGCCTTCACACACAGATTCGCTGATCACTTCACAGACAGCTTGGCATGACGGCAATCACAAGCATGAACGAGTATGAGCAGTTTCAAGTTCCTCGGTGTCCACTTAGCCGAGGGTCTTACTTGGACAATCAACACATCACACCCTGTCAGAAAGGCCCAACAACGCCTCCACTTTCTACGAAGGCTGAGGAGAGTCAACCTGCCACAGCAGCTCCTCTGCAACTTCTACAGATCCACCTCTGCCCTCCGGAAAGAGGTACCGGAACATCCGAGCCAGAACCACCAGGTTCAGGAACAGTTTTTACCCTAGAGCTGTTAAACTGGTCACAGCGCCGCCATGTTTGCAAATGCAACCTGCCAGATGTCTTAAGATGGAGGTGTAGAGGTTCCTAATGGTGTCCTGTGATAATCCATCCCATGCAGCTTGAATATTCTCCCACAGTTCCTGCAGATGTTGCAGTAGAGGCGAAGGTGGAGGGACACCAGGCCTTCTGGATGTGTAATTCAAACCGTTCATCTTAGTGTTGACCCTGTTGCCTCCACACACAGATTCGCTGATCACTTCACAGACAGCTTGGCATGACACCATTGCATTTGCAACTTTGACATGGTGTTGCCATATCGATCTGTGTGCCTGTACTCCTGCATCATGTAGCCGTCTGCTAATGCCGCTGGCACTGACAAGATGACTCCTGGGGGGCATCACTGCTCGCTGAATGTCCACAGTTGTGGCTGTTGGGTCAGCGATATGACCCATCCTTGCTTACATCACATGAGCCTGACACTTGAATCATTTGCATGTCTCACAATGTCAAACCTACCCACCAAGTTTCATTCCCAACAGTTGATGCAGCTATTTGTTAAATATTTTTTATAAACTGTTTCTGCTTTGAATATTTTTTAGAATATTTTTTATTATATATATTATTATATTATATATATTATATTATATATATTTATTTTATAGCCTAATAAAAAATGAACCAGAATTCCTGTTTTATAAACTATGACTGCATGTCCCGACATTGCATAAAAACAAATATGTGGGTGTGTGTCTGACCCCTCTGTGCTGTAGCGATGTGGTGGTTTGGGGGAGGGGTAGATGGCGTCTTTTGGATGGGTGGCTCCTTCCATGTGCAGCCAGGCAGGGGGTGGTGGGGACAGCGGCCCCCAATAACTGTCCTCACTGACCGAGCTCAGCAAGACCTCAGCGAGCTTCCTTGATACACCCTGCGCAATAACAGCATATACATATGTAAGTAACAGGAAAGGCCTCCTTTAAAGAAGAAAGCATGTTCTGTAAGCATGCTGGTGTATTCTATTATTGGGGTGACCATTTGACCCAGTGACCTCTCACCTTCCGAAAGCTCTGAGAGCCACGACTCTCCACCACTCTCATCACCCGGCGCAACTGGTGGGTCCCCT
>JAMWET010003982.1:990000-1025000 GCA_024036415.1 Prochilodus magdalenae | reverse complement strand
ACTGGAGTTATATAATAGAGCATAGTTAATAGTGGGCTTTTATTTTTTGCAGTTTCAAATTCTGTTACTTGTAGCAGATTACTCAGTTAAATGACCTCAGAATTATGAAGGTCCCTCATATTTTGGGGGAAATTACAACATTACAAATCCGCATTAACATTGGCTTAATACAATGTCATTGATTTTTCTTATAAAGATAACTAGCTTGGCTCTGCAGTTCCTCATATGTGCATGGTACCAACTACAGAATGGGACCTAATGTCTCAATTTCATAATATTGTAACATCAGTAAATGTCAGTCGAGTTATTAAAGTTGACTTGCACATTGTATCAAGTTAAGTCTAATGAACAACAGTGACACCAGGAAACTGACAAGTTGACTGGTCAGCCTAGCCACTCAGTGCACAAAAAGAGAAACCAAAGTGAGCCAGGTTAGGCTAACAATGGACTAGCAGCTCAACAGCGTGTGATGTAAAAAGCTTGTATACGCCTGGCCTACTGCTACAGCGAGGATTGCTTCCACAGATAGATCTGAGCAATGTTAACTCATGCTGAGAGGCATCTGCTGCACCTACTGCTAGAGGACAGCTAACCAGCCTTGGCCTGGCCTGCCAGAAGCTTCGGAGAAGGCCTGCTTCCACCCCTCCACATAGCCAGAGACAGTATATGAGCAGATCACTGTGGTAATGGTTTGGAGGACGTGTGTTCATTGTCATGTGGTGGTGACTGATGTGTTCCAGCAGCTTGTAGCCGGACACATGGCACATGCTAGCAGAGCCTATAGTCATTACTCAGTAAGGTCATCAGTCTGGGAGTGTGTGCTGTTGCTTTTTGGCTCAGTGGGATCCAGAGCACCCAGATGTTGGCTGGTTCTGTAAGGAAATGTTCAGACAACTGCCGGTTCTGGTTGCACCTAAAAGCAGAACTAAACTAAATGCATTGTACATGAGAGGATATAGGGAAAACATTCTCATGTGTGAATGAGGAACAGAAAAGTTCCTTTTATTGAAGTAAATCATTTACCAAATTCAGTCGCAGGCCACACTGTGCATACAGATAGGAGAAGGACAGATAAATCACTTTGCTACACATACAAATACAAGTGACTCATGATAAGCATTCAAACCAACTTCTCTTTAAAGGAACCTGTGTGATAGAAATGCATAGAATTCTTCTTCACTGTTTGAATTGAAGCAGTATGCTTACATGGTTCACTCACCAGTACAGTTGATACATGTATGAAGGATAAGCTGCTCACACTTTAGATGTTTCAGCCTTGACTGTTTTTTTGCTCAATTTTATTTCAGTCATAATCAATTTTGCATCTCATAAGTCATTTCCCAACTTCTTTTTTTTCTAATGTCTTAGAAGTTAACCAGCTGTTTTTGTTGCTGTACCTTAAAGATACAGCACCAGTCAAAAGTGCAAACATGGCTACTCAGTACTCAGCTACCATTCTGCAGTCACCTTAAACACCTCCAAAATGAAACTGGTGGAAACAAGAGCTTTTAACCTGTGCAGAAAACGAGATATTTTATATATATTCGGCAGAAATATAATAGGGTGATACATCAAGAGTATATGTGGTGTATCAGGATATGTACTGTTGACTCTCATCAGCTGGAACTGTTAAGTGCAGGTCTGTGGAGTCTTTAAGATCACCAAACACATCCATTTAGTTCTGTGCGTCTAAACTTTTGATTTTAGTAGTTTATAGAATTACAACTGTGTAATGGTTTATTGTATGTGGTTTATGTACATATAAGAATAAGTAAGAATTATATAAATGTAATGACACAATGTTAGACAAAAGACTTCGAGACCGACGTGTGCAGAACTAAAAACCAGGAATGTTTAGTACACTCAGGCATACAGCAAGCGTCAGCTACACAGCGAAAAAAATGGGAGGATTTGAATCAGAGTCAGGGACAAGCTTTTCAGAACCAGTGTAGAAAAAGCAGATAGGGCGAACAAGTTTAAAGGGCAGAAATATAATAGGGAAAAACATCAAGAGTAAGCAGAGGTGTATCAGGTAGATGTACTGTTGACGATCAAAAGGGATAAAAGGTGAAAGAGTTAGTAGTGTACGAAGTGGAGTCGGAAAACCAGATCACCAAACACATCCATTTAGTTCTGTGATTGTTAAACTTTTGGTTTGGCAAAGCTGTATAGTGTTTTGTGATTTTGGCAAATAAAAGTAATTGGATTTTAAATAGGGTATTCGGGCGATCTGGAGCGAAGTCACAGAGTTCTACTCGGGGTGCATAGACATTTTCGTCATCGATGTGGTTTATGTACATGTAAGAATAAGTAAGAATGATACAAATGTAATGACACAAATGTCATAAGTTGGTCTCAAGGAAAGTAATACAATACAGAAGAAATCTGGGATATGGGCCCTTTAAATCTACAAACTACACTCATTTTCATAAAAATATGTGCACCCAGAAGTAATCAGCCGACAGGCATGAAAGCTGGTGGGTGGGTGCGACATGATGAGACATGTGAATGATTAAGTTTCATGCTCGGCAGCCCATGTGACGTTAGCACGGACGGGGCTTATCGCTGTACCTGACTACACAAGGTCCTGTGTGCTTTCCATTCTGACTCACGCTGTTGTGTTGGTAGCACCCTTTGCAGGTGAAGTATGCCTCAGACAAGAGTTCAAAAGCAATTAGAGCTTAGGAACTGCATGAGGATATTCAAGCTTAATAGAATGGATTATCGCAGGACACCATTTGAGGAAGCTCAAACTTATCCATTCCCCACACATTTACATAAAGCTCCTTTTCACTTTACAGTTTACACTTTACACTTTACAGTACCATAAAAAATAATCGACAAAAATGTTGAAATGTTTCATTTTTGACATCATGGCCTTCGAATATCAGTTCACCTTCTAGTCACAACTTGACTGGTATGTGGTTTGGTATGTATAAATATATAGGAAGAGAGACTATAAAAGCCCATATTAGCCTTATCGTACATGATTCACTATTCATCATTTGGTTTATGTCTCAAAAACAGGCACAATTCATTCTTACATACAAAATATGATTCAGTGAGACAAAAACAATCATACACATCTTATAAGTGGCCCTCAAAGAGAGTACTAAAACACAAGGAGAAATCTGGGGTATGGGCCCTTTAAGAGTCTGGGTAAACTATATATGGCTCTTTTCCTACAGACGGTGACGCCAGTCTCTACATTTTTAGACGTTTCTTCCTGTTCTCAGGGCTATCCATTTTATTTTTGAGCAGTGATGTGTGGGCAAAACAAACACACCCACACGCGCACACACCCAAGTGGACGTTAATCACCACAAGACATTTTCATCTCAAATGTCCTGTCCGGTGGCGGGAACGGGTTCATCTCCCACTTTGATCCCAGCGTGAGCACATCCGAGGCGGACGCTAAACGGGGGAATGGAACAGCTCCAGAGCCTCTAAAGAAACCTGCTGCATTGCGTTTAAGCAGCCCGAGCTGAGGAGTTTCGAGGACATATATGGAAATGTTGTTTGAGACTTCCAACAATTCCTACATAACACTACAAACCCCCCAAATTTAGTCAGCCGTGGTGCAGCTTGACCGTTGACTCTCTAAGAGTGCTTTGCTGATCGGGAACCAAGCCATTTCGCAGATCTAATTAGTGCAAGACAGAATACTGCAGCTGTGTCATCCCACCCAAACTGCGCTCCATTTTCTTTAATCACAAACACTACTGGCAGCTTCTTTCAACACTCTCTACAGAAGTACACAACAAGTGGCATTTAGCACATGGGCTGGTATGTGTTATTACACTTTATTAAAGGGCCCTTATCCTACATCTTTCCCACAAGGTCCTCTTAGAACATTTGGGTGACTTTATGTCCCAAAAGTGGTCATAATTAATTTTACATGACCATCTTTATATGCAAAAAAGCTTGTATTAAACAAGCTGTTGATATTACCCTTCATGTTAATGACCTGTGTTGTGATTAGGGTTGCCACCTCTCAGAAATGAAAATAAAGACCTTATGGGGGGGGGGTTCATGTGTGAGTGACAGACGTGTATATTAGACATTTATCGGAATACGGAACAAATCGCGCCCGTATTTGTGCTCAGTCCGGTGGGTGGGGAGGTTACGATCATTCATGTGGGTGTGACAGACGTTAATTAGACATTTACGGAAATATGGAACAGATTGCGTCCCGTATTGGTTTAACATTCAATTGCCAAATAAAGGACGATTCCATATTTTACGGGACGGGTGGCAACCCTAGCTGTAATTGCTCAACATGTATTGTATCATACTTAAAAAAGGCAGTTCAATAAGAAACACTTAACGATAACTTTGGTGTGGCACTGAATGGCAAATTCTGAAACTCTAAAGGAGCAATATGACATTTTTTTGTTTGAAACAATCCAAAATAAACTAAAATTGTCAACAGAATGAAGAAATAACTGTTTGGATTGTATATCAAGGATGTTTATGTGTCATACTGCAGTAAGTTAGCCTGCCAACCAGCTAGCTGTGGTTCGCCCTGTCTGTAATACCGCTCTGTACCTCAGGAGGCAATACTGAGTCAATGTATTGTGTTAAGTGTGCCATCATTCAAACATGAGAGCATGAAGAAGTAGCACTGCTGTATTCGATGGTGTATTCAAACCTCTTGTCAATCATGTTGATGGACCTACCTCCGGTTAGATCATTTCATGGATTGGCAGCCAATGAAAGAAAGAGTAAACACACAACAGCTGAAGCTCTTGAGAAGTTAACCATTACCACTAGTGCAGCTTTCCACCACTGGCGACACTCTTGGTGAGTAAATGGATGAATTTTGAAGTCGAACTCCTAACATTTCTTCTAGACTGGTGCGAAATGAAGAGGGAGGAAGAGTGACCGTGCATTTTCTGGTGATATGTTGCCCCCTGGAGTATGAAGTCAACTGGTTGTATCATCTTACAAATTACTCCTTTAACAATGTTTATATGTTACTTCAAAAAAGTGAGGGAAGGGTGCTTTTCCATGATTTCCTCGTGATCTATTCCTGCTCTAGGATTCCGTCTGTCAGTGTTGGCAAAACCCGAGCCCTATGTGCAAACCCTTGAGTCATTTCTCAGTGATTTGTACCTTTGATGACGAAGGCCTCTGCCAACAGGCGCAGATGGTACACGGGCTGTTCGTCTCGCGTGAATTCTTCAATGCCAGCTCGGGCGCACATTCCCTGGGCGTCCCGGTAACAACCCTGTACATAGTGTACTTTGGCCAGCAGGAGGAGAGCCTCATTCAGGTAGCGTGGCTGTGAAGAAACAAACAAAGCATTGGACCCAGGTGTCCAGTTCAAAGTCTTAGAAAGTCAAAGTGTAGAGTACAGTGTTGGGGATATATACGCTCAGGCATGAACCACCTACTGAGATGAGTCATGTATGTTTGGACTAAGGATTTCTAGGGCTTGGGTTGGACAAGCTTTCACAAGAACACAAACCATGTAGTGGAGTTAAAGTAGAAGTTCCTCCCTTTTGACCTCCACTGGAGTAAATGTACCTAAGTATGGAGAAGAGGTGAAGAGACTCTAGTGTCTCTCAGTCCACCAGTCTTTAATAGAAGCTCAGTAATTAGTCTGACACTGATGTCTATTCAAATTATTATAAGCACAAAACACTGAAGGAGCTTCCGGTAGCTAGAACCAAGCTCTGTCCAACAGGTCAAAACAAGCTCAAAACAAAGGCCTGTCCCTGATTGGTCGGCTCACTTCACTCTTCTTTCATTTAGGCAAGTTTTGTTTTTATTCACACAGCCAAAGCCAAAAATAAAGGACAGATTTGGCCATAATGTAGTGGAGTAAACAGGTAGAGTGATATACTGGTAATACCTACATTAACTGAGTTACTGTCCAATGCTGGTTGGACGGAGGTAGATTGATCATGATATCTGACAAGGTATCTGCCAGTACTGGTGCAAATACAGAAACATTCATTCAAATAATAATTTTTTATCTAACGGCAGCATTACAATGAAAAATATCTCCTAAATTTAAACACTTGTCTGATGACAAGTATGTACTGATACTGATATAATCGTGATATCATTGCATTTACATCATATAAGACGTAAACAAAGTCATTCAGTTTGGTAGTTTGGTGTGAAATATTTCTTTCCTTGTGAAATGTTTAATTGCTCGGCCCCTCACTGAATGAACTGGTTATAAATGATGGTTCCATTTTGGATTTAAACACAGTTTTGAATACAGTTGTGGCGGAGGGGTACATGAATCGTGTGTCCAAATAGTCCTATGTTCCTATCAACACCACTGTGAAGAAGCAGTAAGTTTAGAGTCAGAGAGTTTGTCTGCAATGAACCCTTTTTACACCAAACCACCCTGAATTGGGTCTTACGTTTATGTTTACATTTCAATGATTGAAATATGCAGACATCATTAAAGAGAGTAAACCTTTGCCTCTAATAAAACCTCTAGTAAAATACTATCACACTCTGCTCAAGAAGCACTGTTTGGACTCGGGAGTGGTTTGATGTTATGTGAAACTCTTTTATTTATGTATAGGTGTATATGACGATGGTGATGATGATGATGATTATTATTATTATTTTAATTCTTATTTTATTTTTATTATTATTATTATTATTATTATTATGTCCAACCATAGCAGCATGAGTAAAAACTGGGGGGAGCAGGCCCTCGTTTACTAGTATTGGGTGAAACTGGGTGTTGGTATTGGATGCAGTTTTTATGACTGCATATATATAAGCATGGCATAAGGCCAGTACCTTATACCAGTATTAGTACTGAAGCATTCATACGGCTTTATTATGGTCAGAAATATCTACAGCTTCTCGGCAGATGGAGGTTTGCTTCAGAATAATAGCTTCGTGCACCACATTGTATGGTTATTTTAGGTACCTGAGTTGGGCATGAAATCTAATGTTAAATACAATGGATACTAGTGTTCAGCAGCTAACTTGTGTGAGGGCATTCATTTTGTCAGAAAATGCTCATTTTATTCATGGAAATAATACGGGACCCTCTAAAAGTCAATCTCATGGGATATGCGGAAAAGTGAGGCTGTGTATAGATGGTTCAAAGTACAACAGTTCTGCTTCTGGGAGTGGCAGGGGTGTACACCAATAACATCTGAACACTGAGTCAGTCGCAGGAAAAACACGAACGACTGTGGTGTGGAAGGGTCGAGCAGTTGGCTTGATGGTTTAGGCCTACTGTTAGGACAATCAGCTGGTTGTTTCCACACAGATTCTGGTCAATATAATACATGCACTGCATATATACACTACAGAGTTCTCTAGAGCAATATCATAGAACAACTTCCGGTTCCCTAAACCTCTACATCATGTAAAGGTTCTACACCAAAGGTTTGCTGCATGTTCAAGCCAAAAAGCATTTAGGAGTCTTTATTTAAAAGAGGCAGGTTTGACCGTCATTTTGGGGAAAAAATATGTAATATCTTGCTCTTTAAGATATACACATATAAATCATAGATAAGACACACCTCCAGACGTCCTTGGCTCAGGAGGCTGTTCAGGTGGGCTTTGGCTTTGGCGAGTTTGGGCTGAGCGTTGTCCGACAGCGGTGTGGAGTTTTTGAGTAACGTCACGTTCTCCAGCAGACACCCTTCCAGCAGAGCCTCAGCAGATAGCAGCGTCCCATAGTCATCTTCACAAGCCAGATAGAATGAGAGGGACAGTAAGAGAAGCTTGAGGTTCTAATCATTATGCTACATGTAATTATGAATAGCCATCAGTTTTCATTGCAAATGTTATACCATGCCTTATGCCATGTTATACATACCATTAAGTAATAAGAGATGAGGGTGCACAATATCACAGATTTACATTCATGTATAACAATATTTATTTTTCTGGAGGATTGTGAACAAAGTGGAACAGATGAAATGCCATGTTTTAAAATGCTATTAAAAAACAACTTGTACAACTAGATGAATAAATGATCTAATGACATATGGGCTTACATTCACTCAGCTACTTCTTACTACAGTCCCACAGTATTTGGGTTTTGTGGAATGTTTTGGAATATTTGGGTTATTTCGTAAAATGTTATGCCATTCTTCTGTAATGCAAGTCCTCAGTTGTGCAACCATACAGGACCTTTATACACGTTTCACTGGGAGACAGTTCTGGACTTCAGGAAGAACTGCACGCTCTGATTATGCAGCTAATGCTGCTCTACCACATACCGAATGTGGCTTGGCATTGCAGTGTAAAAAACAGAAAACGATGTCCCTGAAAAAGACGGTGTCTAGAAGGCAGCATATGTTGCTCCAAAATGTGTTCTGCATTAACGTCACTTTCAAAGATGTGCTAATTACCCACTAGACCCCCATCCCAAAACTCCCAACAACCTGACTGGCTTTTGAACTTTACGCTAGTAACAATCTGGATAGATAAATGTTTCCATTTCTGATGAGCTTGAGACCAAAGAGGCCTGCAGATCTTTGAGATTTGTTTCAATTGTAAACTGCAAATAAAATGTATTATTATTATTAATAGTCTTAACTTAAGTGTCCCACATGTTGAAACCTTTCACAGAACCTTGCTGGTGTTTACTGAAGGAGGGGCTTTAATCATTTTTCTGTATGCAGATTGCTCCAGCTTCTGATATGATATGCTGTAGAGTGTGAGGAATGGCTGAGGAATGTTTATTTAAACTGTTAGATTTTTTACTGATGCATTTTTGGCAAAGTGGCCAAAGAGCCTGACACCTCCCCACTCAAGGGGTCCAAGCATATCCGAGCATAACTGCATCGCCTGTTAATAAGGCTTTTTGAAAATCTCACTATCTTGCTAGTCTTAAATTGTCATTGTGGGCAACCGTTTTGGAATGTGCTGCAGACGCCAATTTCAGAACGAGTGTGTGTTTATATGAAACAACGGCATTAATGAAATATCATTATGTAATCAAATACAGATCAAAGTAGATTTATAAATTCCTGCTATTTTATTCGCATTTTACCTGCTGTGCCAAACTATTTTGGAAATGGGATGTACCTGGTGCATTTACTAAACATAGAGGCTGTTGTTTACAGTAACTCCATAATTGGTCTAAAGCTGTCTGCAGTGTTGTAGAAGTAGCAATATGCCAGAAAACGTATTGTGGTGTAATATATCAATAACAATAACATCATTTAGTGTATCTTGTCCTGTTTGTGCCAGTTTCCCTTTGTGGTCTGATTCATTTGTGTTGTATTTCAGATCTGTGCTCCTAGATTTCCAGTGTTGCTAGTTTACAGTCTTCCTAGTTTTCCTGTTTCCTTGTTTTCTGTTTCTAGTTACTTCTTAGTTTTGAGTTTCCTAAATATTGGTTATCCTGTATTAACCCTTAATCTGCCAGACCTGTGCTTACAAGTTTGAGCATGATAACTTGAAAATGTCGAATAAACGTAACAGTAATGAAGTAATGAAGTAGAAGTAATGCTTCTAATATCATTTCGACCAGTTTCTATCTAGGCATTTGACATAAAACTGTTTCTCCCTGTAATACAAAGACACTTTAACATGACACGGTGTTACACCGCTCCTGTTTATGCTGTTTAGAACTCTATGTCATCACCATCTGTGAGCATTTCAACATATCCAAGCTCAGAAACCTGATTTCAAATCAGCTCCCAGGAACCTTTTTCTTGTAGGGAGATCAAGAGATGTTTGGCTACCTGCATGTGGCTGTGCTGAACCTTATCACCTCTGATAGGAAATGCACTGGTCATCCGACTGCTATGCTTCTTTTTCCTGATAGCACCAGGCCGAGATAGAACGGTAATGTTCTAATGGTACTTAATGACTTCAGTTGTGTTTGCTTTGGCATAAAAATGAACCAGACAGCACTTTAAAACATTCTCTTTCCTTTCTTAGGTCTTTTGTATACACATTGCAGATGAAGAGTTTCCTGTTTGGTCCAAGATTTCGCACTCCTCCACTGAACTCGGTCTCGTCTGGCAGAGCGGACACCTCAGCATGTTGTGCGTCAAGTTAATATCTGCCATCTCGCACATTTTTCCTAGAGTAGCTATTATAGACACTGTTATCTGACATGCATAAGGAGGCAAATGTGATGATGAAATGCAGCTATCCATCAGAAATGGTTTATTGCTGATATGGGATCTTACTCTAGACAAGATAGTGATCTACAGTGTTACCGAATAGCAGAGCAGCAGTGGTACTAGGCATTCCCAGTAGCCAGGCTCATTACGTACAGAACAAACAGAGAGGCCTTATGTGCTGAGCCCGTAGAGTCACGTTGGAATGTAATGCATCTAATTGGTGTTAAAAAGGAAATACATCAGTTTGCCTAACTATGCCTTTTCTGGGAACAGCACAGCTTTGTTAGCAAAGCAGGCCCGCCTGAGACAGTGTCTGACGAAAGGCATGACCAAGGGCACCCAAGCAGTCCTGGGATTTGGACCGGCAACCTTTGGATTGCTAGCTCAACTCTCTCTGGGCTGAAATGAGGTCCCAGCCTACGGGCTCAGATGTGGACATAGTTTGTTGTTAGGGCTGCATCATATACTGTTTCAAAACAGGCTTTTGAAATACTGATATTGCAGAACCCTTCAAACTCCAAACGAACCCTTTTAGCAAACAATGTCTTTCACTATGTGGTGAGAGCTATGGGACCAATCATAGTTCAGAATGAGTGTTTCTGTGCATGTTTTGATGAACTACGCTCTTCATGTATCCCAACGACAGTACTATTTTGGTCAAAATGAATGCAGGTGAGTCGCACATTGCTGATTCACCAGTGTGTATTTTAAAGGAGCAATATGCGAAATTTTTGGTTTAAAATATGAAGTAAAAATGTTCTAAAATTATCAACACAATGTGAAGAAATAACAGTTGTGACGATATGGTAAGGATGTTTATGTATTGTGGATCATTAAAGGACAGGTAGCCAATGGAACTAAGAGTAGATGCTAGAGCTGGCTGAAGCTCTTGGTAAGTGACCATTATAATGAATGCTGCTATCCACTCTCTACAACAAACCACGTTCGGCAGCAAAAAGAACTGACATAAATAAAAGTAAAACAAGAGTTCACCACTGGTGATATGCTGCCATCTACTGTTTGGAGTACGGAAAAACGATACAACTAAAAAATAAAATATACAACATTGTTTTGGACAATATATAGTATTGTGGAGGTACAAATATCAATATTTCATTTATACATACATTCATTCTAAACCACTTATCCTTCTGGGTCATAGAGGGTGCTGGAGCCTGTCTCTGGGCAGAAGACAGGAAACACCCTGGACAGGCTTCCAGTTTATCGCAGGGCAGACACACACACAAACACATTCACACCTAGGGGGCAATTAAGCATTTCCAGTCAGCCTGACTGCATGTCTTTGGACTGTGGGAGGAAACCGAGGCAGGCATGGCAAGAACATGCAACACAGAAAAGACCCCAGACTCCCCAGCCAGGAATCAAACCCAGGCCCTTTGTGTGGTAATGTGACGGCACTGCCCACTACGCCACCCATATCAGTATTTATTTAGTTATTCTCAATGTGTTTTATCCCTCATAATTAAATAGTTAAGGCGTAAGTCTACCAGAGTGATCAGGAACGAAATGTTCTGTAATTTGAGAAAGTTGTAATTATTCACACGGGTGGTCTAAGGACTCGAATGCCTCTGAAAGCTCCCTCACAGAAACTTATATGAAATTATTATGAATACCGGATACCGGAAACATTGCTTTATGATAATGTATTTGTAGATAATATGACGTCTGGTTCTGACTAAATGTGTTGTTCTACAAACCACCTGTTCACATAACCAAACACTCCATGGCAGTCTGGTATGACAACATTGCAGTCTTTGGAGACATCGGCATCGGCGTTAAGGGCACTTGTTGTGATGGTCTGTGGGCATGTAGTCCTGGGTCTCATGTAGGGCATCGCTGCTTGCTGAACATCCGCAGCTGTGGCTGTTGGGTTACTCCACACATGTCAGACAATACAGCGGTCCTCACTCTCTGTGGTTCTTGTAGGTCTTCCAGATGCTTCAGATACATTAATATATTTGTGGACATTGATAAAGTCTGTCCTTGTTTACGTCATGAAACTTGAATCGTTCGCATGTCCCATGATGTCAAACCTACCCACCAAGTTTCATTCATGTTGGTTGATGGGTGCAACAATTTGGTGCAACTATTTTTTTAAATGATGTAATACATCACATATATACAAACACCTTGTTACATGTCATGTATGTCCTTGTTTGTGTGACATACCTGGCCAAATAAAGAGTTTGATTCTGAATAAAAAGATTAATTTCTTATACATTTATTTTAATCTTTATGGTCAAAAATACCAGACGAGAATTAGCATAATGTGGGGAAGAGGTGATCATTCTGACAGGCTTCTGAAGGACATGTAAGCTTGTGAGTTCCTGTTGTGCTCCAGATAACCGTTCTTAGTGTTTATGCTCCGTTTAGTGCATATGAGAACACCACACCAGCGGTGCAGTGGATCAGCGTCCCGTGATCGGCGTGGCTTTTCCACTTTCAGAAACTTTGTATTGTTTGGATTAACAACAGGTACCACACTGCTGAGGATAGTCATCTGACCCTTGTTTACTTTAGCAGGGCTGGTGGTTTCTGTGTATTTGTGTGTGTGTGTGTGTGTGTGTGTGTGTGTGTGTGTGTGTTTAACACGGTCTTGTATCTTTCAGATCAATCTGCTAATGACACACGGTACCTGAGGGCAAAATTCACCAGTTTAAGCCATTATGTCATTATGTTAGTGCCAAACAGCCAGTTACTCCAATGCTGACAGCTCAAACTCATGTGTAATCAGACTGACAAGTGGGAGCAGCCGCCTGTGACAGGAGTACAAAGTTCACACCTTGACACCATCCATTCCAGGAGAGTGAAACAGCAAGAGCAGCAGCAGCAGTGCGGAAAGTGTGTAAACGTGAACTCACCGTTTTCATGCAGTCGAGCTGCTGCCAGCTGCTCCAGCAGAGGCGGGATCTTCTCCCACTGGCACTCGGCACGGCAGCGCTCAATCTCCGCCTCCAGTCGGTACTGAGAGAAAGAGATCCTGGATGACATCCCGGCTATGTCTCTGTGTCCGTAGTCTCCTGACACCAGTGGAGTGACTGCACACTGCCGGTAGAGAGAGAGAGGGAGAGAGAGAGAGAGAGAGAGAGCACTGAGCATGTGCACACTGCTGGATACAGCTGTACAAAACTTCAAGGCACCGCTGGTCTTCAGAGCTGTTTGATGACTGTGTGGTGGACGGTAACTCCTGCTGGTTGTAGCCTGAACTCTTATTGTTCATTAATTCATATTGTTGGTTTAAAGAGCATTATAAATTATAGTGAGAGAAAACAGGACAAATGAGCAAAGAAACTGAGAAATGAACTAAAAGAGACTTCATAAGAGGTAAGAGGAAAAACACTTCTCCCTCGCTTTTCAAAATAAAGACATAATATATACACTGAGCTGCAAAACAGCCTGATTTTTGAATTAGGCGTTTTTGTAATGTCACAAGAACCCTGTAATCTACACATGACCACCTATTCAGCGTACGGCAGATAGCCCCAACCAAACATGCTGAAGTTATAAGGAGTGATTCAGCCTGTGTGCTTTTCCAAATGAGACTCAACACAAGACAGTCAATCAAATCAGAGCAAATACATCTTAAATCAGTCTTAAAGGCACAGTAACAAAACCAGCCTGCTCCATTCAGAGGGATAAACAATCATAAAAAAAGAATTATGAGTTATGACCATGAAGTGCTGCCAGCTCAACATCAAACTTCACATTTACGGTATTTAGCTGATGCTCTTATCCAGAGCGACTTACAAGGTTAATCATATTACAGGTAGGCCAGTGTAGTGTTAGGAGTCTTGCCCATGGACTCTTATCGGTGTAGCACAGCATAGTCACTTAGCCTGGGATTCGAACCCCAGTCTCCCACGTGTGGTGGTAGCTACTTGAGTGTCTCCAGTGGTGAAAGATAGCATCAGTGTTAACTCTTATTTTTTCTATTTACAGTGTATTATTTTCTTTGGTTTGCTGCTGAATGTGGGCATAGAGTGGGCAGTGGCGGACACCTGTCAAGACCTCTAGTCATCATTGTGTTTCCTCTTCCTGTCATTGGTTACCTGTCCTTACATGATCTAACCAGGAGCAGAAGCTTTAACATGACTTAGGGGTTAGAATATGCCGTCAGGGCAGCAGCACTACTTCTTCATCCTCTCATGTTGGACTGATTCAACTCAGTGCTACATTGACTTACTGTCGCGACAAGCTAGTTTAGCTAACTTCGGAAGATACAACACAATACAGACGTCTTAAAGTGCCGTCAAAATGGTTATTTCTTTACAATCTGTTGATCATTTTGATTGATGTTGGGATGTTTTCAAGCAGAAATCGTGCATATTTCTCCTTTAGCATTTAAGCAAGTTCATTCATAGTGGTTTGATGTGTGGAGAGACACTCCACACACACACACACACACACACACACACACACACACACACACACACATATATATATATATACATACACACACACACACACACATACATATATATATATATATACACACACACACACACACACACACACACACACACACACACACACACACACACACACACACACATATATGGTGGGGGGTTTAAACACAGCACACAATCCACAACCTTTGCACAGCCAATAAAGTCAATACTATATATATATATATATTGTTTTATGTCTGTAAGGATGTAAGGATTTCTAGGAAGCGCCATCATAAACTGTAACTGCTGAACTACGGAGAAATGTTGATACTTCTATGGAGTGTTCCTTTAAGGAGAAGAAAATACAGGATATGGGCCCTTTAAAGGTAAATGTAACACAGGTAGGTTGGTTTGTTAACTGGCTCAGGGCTTACAGTAATTACATTAGCAGGGCAGGAGAACAGCAGGGCTCAGGGAGAACCACACAGCCAGAACACGAACTGAACTCTCCCACGATCTGATGTGGTCAATGTGTGTCTTTTCTTTTAAACAAAAATTGCGTGTGTGAATGAAAACATTTCCTCTGGTCTATATAAACGCACTGTGTGCTGTCTGACTCCATAATTAGGCACGGTCACATGGACCTGCACTAATGTGACATTACTGCCATCGTGTGGACAAAAAGAGAACACGATATTTCTTGAATTTTAGACTCTATAGCGTTATAGGAATGCACAATGGGGCACATATTTGTCTAAACAGCGTGATTTAGATAGATAGATAGATAGATAGATAGATAGATAGATAGATAGATAGATAGATAGATAGATAGATAGATAGATAGATAGATAGATAGATAGATAGATAGATAGATAGATAGATGGTATTAATAGCAGTGCACTGGTAGAATAACCCGATACTACTGCTGTATTATGTGACACAGGGCAGAGATTTCTATTAGCTACACCAAAGGCTGACATAACCGCACGCACAAGCTACAGGCAGGCCAGCTAATAAAACACTACGGCAGACTACAGCCTACAGGTCTCTACTGCAGCCCACAGAAACATTGTAAACTGAACCTCCAGCCGCCGGAAAATAGATTTCGCTGTCTCATTTTCTTTGCAAAGGTTCGTCATTTTGGTGGAGTGGACGGACTACTGACGGACTACAACTACAGAGGTCATGACTGAGGAGCAGCTCCACAAGCTTCCCTCCTTCACTTTCCCACAGCAGTTCGGATTATGAGCCTCTGAGAGAACTGAGCGGAGGCTTTAGTGACGCAGGATCATCAGCCAATCACATTTTAGCGGGCGTCCTACCAACATCCAATCAGGTGTTTGCGCGTGCGTCCTCAACATCCGGTCCAATAGTACACAGCCTCAAGTACAAATGAAGGGAAAGTAATGTAGCAGCGGACACGTATATTAATAACCGAGCTATTACTGCACGAGAAATGTTCATTAATGCTTTAACAGTTTTAGTTGCTTTATTTAATTTGTTTTAAACGAGGCTGAATCAATTCTGCAACAGGCTCCATCTCCTCTGAAAATGATGACGATACTTTAGTTTAATGGCTGCACGACTGAAATCAAATAATGCATCCCTTAATAGGTCATTTTTATTAATATAATTAATCCATTAATATAATGAACAATAAAGGTCCTGATGTCAAAACACGTATAAAACTGCCTCTGAGGATTCACTACAAAGGTACAGGCTTTGTAAAGTAAATTTGAAAAGGCTTCTGTGTGCTCAAATCTGAAAATATTTTGCAAGTTTCTGTGGCGTACAAATGGATGCAGGTAAATAAGCAGCACTTGGTAGGCTTAATGCAAGGACTTCGTGTCAATCTGTTGAGCTCGTAGCTAGGCATCATGGGAACTGTAGTACTTGTTAAAGACACAGTGGCATATAATAAACATTAAAAGGGAATTCCGCTGATTTTTCCTAATTTCTTTATTTTCTTTACCCTGGCAGAGATCATACACACTCAGATCAAACCCTAATTTTTATTTTATTATTATTTTCATATCTTATATAATATATTAATATTAAATAATAATGTGTTATAATTAGTTATTATTGTTTATCTGTTGGATAACCGAGTTTAAGTTTGATTTAGGCTGTGCGAACATTCAAATTATATATATATATATATATATATATATATATATATATATATATATATATATATATATATATATATATATATATATATATGATCGGAATTTACATGCATATTACCAGCAGCCAATCACATTTAATTTCTGCTTTAACAGCCAATGACATTTTTGCATACTTGTCACAACGTGATTATGAATAGCCAATCATATTTTAGTTGCCATTTTTTCTAATAGCCAATCACGTTTAGCTGTCGTGGCCATAGGGAAAAGGGGGGGAACTACGGCGAGCGAAGCGGGTCAGACGTGTGTGAGTGTTCCTGCAGGAGTTTGGTGTCTGCGGTTCTGTGTGAAGGAACAACAACAACAACAACAACAACAGCGATAGCAACCCCGGATAAATCGAAGTTCAGAGCAGGTGAGGAGAGACGAGCTGCTGCTGTGCATATGAGCGAAATTCAACACAACATCCGGAGCAGAGAAGCGCGAAATGAAGCTAAGCTAATGTAGCTAATGAAGCTGAACCCAATGGGCTCATTGGGTTAATGAGTTAATGTGAACCAGAATACACACTATACATTAAGAAGGCATGGTGAAGACTTTTAAATGACTAGCGCCTGAGTTCCGGCTGTGACAGACTGTTTTTCCCGCCACCCTATGTCCCTCTCTCTCTGGAGCTGCAGCATGTTATGTTTTTATTCGAGGTGGATTTATTTTATCATGTCAGGCACTGTTTACAGTGGACGTGCAGTGATGCTGCGTGTTCTCTCAGCTTCAGCTCTTCTAATGGAGTACGAGTCGTTGCTGTTCCAAACTCAGACCCCTTAAACCTGCCCCAACTGCTTTACAGCACACCTTTAACTATAATAATGATAATAATAATTTAGATCTTGGTTTATTTTCCCAAACCTGAAAAAAAAAACGAACGTAAAGGGGAAAAGGTAGTTTAAATAAAAAAGAAATCATTGCAATCACTGCATCAGATATCAGTTTACAGCCTGTCACGTTGGCCAAGCAGGCGTGTTTCCCAATGAGGTGGCAAAGGGGAAGTCCACCAGCATTTCAGAAGTTCACTAGCTTTAGTTATTAAGGTGTAAAGTGAATCACTGGTTTAATACGACAAGGTTAATTGCTGAGTGAGATTTCGTTACAGTGGTAGTTGTTGTGATATACAACGCAAATACACCAATAAATTAATTAGTTATTTAAAATCCAAAATCGAAGTTTTTACAGTATGTTCTATTGACAGTGGTGATGTTTTGTTTAGGTGCTGTCATGTCTCTTTCTGGTATGGATAGATTTAAAATCAGTAGGCTTTAGGCCCAAAATTATATCTATCTATAACTACCATAAACACACCTCAGGCATTGCAGTGTACTTGTAACCAGCTTCTGTGAGGTGGCTCCCAGAGGCATCAAACACAGATGTCTGGTTCCCATCGCCACCACTGCTCAACAATCCTCAACTTGTGTTTAGACCGCCAGCCTGAATCAGATTTTTGGCATATCCAGATAGATTTTTGTGATAGTCTGAATCAATAATCTATATGAAAAACATTTTTTTTTACAAGTTGGATTTGAACCGCATTCAGAGATGGTATCAAACGAGATTCCAGTCTGATTCCATTCCTATTTAGACATGTCTAATTCTGGACACTGCCACTCAGATCGGATTTAAATTGTTTTTCACATACCTCACAATGCTGCGAACACAAACGAGTGGCGGGATTTGATAAGCCCTTATGTCAATCCATGCAGCTAGATTGGTGATGGTCTGGGTTAGCGTTAGACAGTCATCTCAACAGACCTGATTTGAGAATAAATCTGGTTTGCCTGCAGTCTGGACGCTAGCTAGTCCCCATATAATGCCGTTTTTTTTCCTCAGCTCTATATAATGCGGTGTAGAGGAAGGCTTGGGCAGTCCAGGATATGGGGCTGGTTGGTGCTCTTGTCCTGCTGCCTGCTTGGTGTCCAGTCACACGGGAGCCAGCACGAGCCAGCAGCTGGGTCACCACAAACAGGAGATGCTTACCCTCCCATTACCCGTCTGGACAAGAACATGGTCCAGGACAAAGAGTGAGTACACGGAATGGAACTGCGTGTTTGTCATTAAAGTGATTAATGTGAAACTAAAACTGTGTGTTTAAGAGCACCGCTATTAATCGTCAGTCTCATGCTGTGTGTTTGTTCTCGTTCACTGTCCCTGAGCTTCTTGCATTCTGTTTGGAAAGAAAACTGGACTTTGATACCTTTCCAAATACACATGCTTCCAAACACGTAATGGAAACTCCTGTTTTTCAAAAATTCAGCTTTATTGAGTCATTAGGATGTGATCAAAGTCAATGAGAATGGGTTAATGTGAAATGTTCAACTCTGACGAAACAAACTAGCTCAGGTGACGCATGTAAGTAAGTGGTTTTGGGTAGTACATAAAATGACTTTTTATTACATGACATGCATCATTTTATTATTACATTGTAATCACTGGTTCTCATCATCATCGTCAACATCATCGTCAGGTCTGAAATTCCCTGTTAACAGAACACCTAGACCCAGCAAACATCCTAGACCAGGAACACTGCGACCAGATCTCAGCCATGGCGTAATTCTGTTTACATGGTGTTATGTATATTAATAGGCTGGTGGTAGATTTGCATCCTAACTCTAAGACATTTGATAAATACAGACCCTGGTCTTTAACTGAATACTGGGAATGTACTATAGCAGTTACGGTTTAACAAAGTAACGTTAATTTTAATAACTGTGTTGTATGCAGAATGCTCAGGTCATGCATATACTTTGTGGTGCTGAGCAGTTTTCTGTGCTTTCGCTCACATAAGCTCTTTGCTCTCCCTTTAAGCCACATCATGGAACATTTGGAAGGGGTAATCGAGAAGCCAGAGGCAGACATGACCCCGCAAGAACTGCAGCTTCATTATTTCAAAATGCATGACTACGATGGCAACAACCTGCTGGATGGGCTCGAGCTTGCAACTGCCATTACACACGTACATAAAGAGGTGGGTGGCTTTAACCGCTCGAGTTGCCTGCTGTTATTTTCTCATGCAGTGCTTGACGGCCTACTCCGTCTTATCATTTAGCTGATGCAGGTTTAGAGAGAGAACTTTCTTCGGGTGAAGTGCCTCGTCAGTTATTGTGGACTCAAGCCGCTAAACCTGACGAATCACATTCCTATGTTTTTAATTTGTTCAAGTCACTTTTAATTTTAGATTGAGATTGAATGAGTGCTGTTAACTGGTAGCAATGATGCCTCTTCTGGCCTAATTGCTTAAATATACTGTGACACATTTAATAATAAAAAAGTTAGCCTCACTAATGATGGTCTGACAGGGAGTATGACTTCAGTCTGGGAAAGCCAATGTAAATCCATAGCTGTATCGAAATCTATAAGAATAAACACATTTCATTTATCAAGTTGCTCATTTCCACCAGCATTGAAACATATTACAGCTTCAGAAGTTCAGCAGACACAAATATTTGACTTCTTTGCTCCTTGAATCCTTGAATCCTTGAACTCTTACTAATCTCATTTATTTAAAACAAAGTTGATGAGGTGAAAAGTAACCTTTGATCTTTATATCAAAGGTTACGTAACTGATGTCATACGATTTCACTTTTATACATGACTCACGCCTGTATCGCTTTTGCTTTGCAGGAGAAAGGCGAGCAAAGCCAGCCAATGAAAGAGGAGGAGCTCATCCGCCTCATCGATGAGGTCCTCAGGGACGATGACAAAAACAATGACGGCTACATTGACTATGCAGAGTTTGCACGGTCCCTTGAATAAAGCAAGCCTACTGCCTTACTGTGAGCTCCGTTTACCTCTGACTTACCAATGGAATACTGTCAATTTTCTGTGTGTGTGTGTCTCACATGCAGGATACCCTGCACTGTCACTCAGAACGAGTTCCGGAAGGCCACAGATGCAGAGTTTAGTCTTTGACCCGTGTCCTCCCAACTCGTGCACTCATGAAGCACTTCATAATTGTCCAACTGTGGAATTCTGTCCCCGTCCAGGCCTGAATCTGAGCAGCCTGTTCATACTTTAGCCCATCGCTATCAGTTCTGATGGGAGGAAGTGATGCGGGTTGTATTGTGTAGGTGTATAG
Organism: Prochilodus magdalenae; assembly: GCA_024036415.1. NCBI lineage: Eukaryota > Metazoa > Chordata > Actinopteri > Characiformes > Prochilodontidae > Prochilodus > Prochilodus magdalenae. The sequence goes on along the minus strand of JAMWET010003982.1, from coordinate 1,004,266 downwards.
TTTTCTAATCTTAAGTGTGCCCCTTTTTTTGACTCCTAATGCATACACTGCCAAACACGTCTGCCTGTGCGGTATTTTACAGCAGCATTCTCATGTAAAGGACAGGCATCTGTGGTTTGTTTTATGGCAAGGATCTGATTCCGGCTTTACAGAAGACAACATTGATCTGAATAGGAAGTTGATTAGTTTATCAACTTGGTTTGATATCAGCTCATACATTCCTGGAATTTGTGGACGTGTGACTGTAGGATGCTAATGATACTTCAACTCACCTGGGTAGCTTCTCCTTGTTGTCAGTTATACTGTTAAACGTATGTTGTGCCTATGAGAACTCACTGTTGTGAAAAAGTTGTGTTTATGGTTCTTTCTTCCCGACTTCACTGTGGGAAACCACTGGCGACACTGATTACGTGAACTCTGTTTGATATATGCTTGGTTGCCATACTTGGCATATTTGTCAACTGAGTGCTAATCTAGGACCCGTGCTTGTCTTTGGTTTGAGGCCCTTGATAAATATAGACAACTTCGAACTAAATTTGCCTACACTGGTGGTGTGGGCAGAGTGCCCTGTGCTAGTCAGGAGGAGACTTTATCAGTCCCAGTGCTGGTGTGTAAAAAAAGATATCCTGGAAAGGGAAACTCTCTGAAGTGTAGGCTGAAGGTGTAATGTGATTCATTACGAGACCAGTGTAAGAATGTTGTATGAATGTGGTTATTCACTTGTATTTAAACATTTTACTTATATAATATTGATATTGTCTTCATTTACTGACAAACACACGTAATTGCGTTTGACACAATTGCTTAAAGGAAATACGTTGAGTAATCTCCGTGTTTTCACAACAGTCTCATACAGTCACACACACATATGTATGTGTATATATTGTCTACATTTATGATTTCACTTGCCATGATATCTGCTGTAATACACCTAAAGCTCTTTTTACACTGTGAGAACTTAGGTTTGTACCCCAATACAAGGACTAGGAAATCTGAACACAGGATTTTTACCCTCTAATAATGACCAATTATTAGAAACGAGTTGACATTTTAAAGGCTGCTTGATCTTTCTTTTCCATCACAGAGGTTGAATGTAGGTCACTTTTTTAATCGTTACCTGATCTCAGCTTAACTAGCTGAAGACACATGCTAATTTATTTCTAGCGAATTATTTAACATTTCATGTTGAATAGGAAAGATTTGTGATTGTTAATGTACATGTCCTGTCGTTTTTGAAATCTATAGGCATACATGGACCCACAGTCATATTCTCCTAACAGATTCCTATGGTAAAGAAAGCTCTGTGTGGTTCACCTGTTAAAACAGGACGTTCAGAATGTACATCCGACTCTGTTACGATTGTTTTGGGTTCACAGTGTGATGCTCATGCATTTGTGAATGAAGTAAAACTGTAAATGGAGTTATTTTGTGCTAGAATTGTACAGCAATAAATTAGAGAACATCTTGTGTTTCGGGAACTGTAATAAAATGTGTAAATCGTGTTTGGCTTTGTTTTATGACACAGAGAAAGTCCACTTTGAAAGCGAAGTACTAAGATAATATCGCAACACGTGTGTGCGTTCTGCTTGGTCCATTGAGGAGTTTTCGTAAGTGGTCTGTTTACAGTCAAGTCGGCCCATATGGCCTAGATGATCTAAAACAGCAGAATGAATGTCTGAAGTGCGTTTACGAGGCTCTGCGTGAGCGTGTGCATGTTACCAAGTCAAAGTAGCGCAAATCTGATTTTGATGCCTAAATGTGAAAAAGATGAGGGCCTCATTTGTAAAGCATTCATATGCACAGAGTTAACCCTAAGACGGTCGTAACCGTCTGCAACAGGCGTGTGCAATTTGAGAATGTATAACTATTCAGGCGTAAATCATTCCCACACAAACCCTGACAACTTTTATTAAAAGCGAATTCCAGTGATTTCTCAAACTTTCTGCGTGATCAGTGATGTAAACAAAGTCGTTCAGAGGGGTTTGATGTGAAATGGTCCGTTTGAGAGAATCTTGCTGACGAATTGTTCACAGTGGGGGTGAGAGGAACCAGATGTCCATAGCGTTCAAAGTAGTCGACAAGTCACTGCTTGAGAGCTGAGACACAGATTGTTTGATAGTTCTGAGATAAAGTTTGTGTGGGGAATGTATTTTTTAAAAAAAAACTGTCTTTGTGTATTATCAAGGATGCACACACTCATCATCAATAAAACAGATGTACCCATAAAGAGGTTTCTGCTTTAATGGCATTGGGAAGGAAGATAAAGGTTCCCAGGAACAACAGATGGTGATAAAGCTACACACACAGAAGTAGTGTCTCTCAGTACAGTGTTGGGCCGCCATGTTTGCTAACACAACATGCCCAGTGTCTTAGCATTGAGTTGTAGAGTTTCCTCTGATAGTCCATCCCATGCAGCTTCAATATTCTCACACAGTTCCTGCCGACTTTGCGGTAGATGTGGAGGTGGAGTGACACCTGGCCTTTTGGACATGTGGGACGTGGCAGCAAACCGCTCATCCTGGTGCTGACCACGGTGCCTCCACTTAGACAAAAGTGGGACTCGTCACTGAAAATTACCCGCTTCTAATTCACTACATGACAGTCTCGCTTGACACCATTGTAGTCTTTGACGAGGTTGGCGTGATGTTAAGGGCAATCATTGTCACGGTCAGTGTGCATGTAGTCCTGCATCGTGGTGCCAATGGTGCTGGCAGTAACAGGATGACTCATGAAGGGCATCACTGCTCGCTGAATGTCCACAATTGCTGTTGGGTGAGTCAGGTACAGCGATAAGACTCCTCTTTATCCACCTGTCTGTTGTTTCATTCTGGGCGCAACCATTTCTTTTGATGAGAGTATAAAAAGATGTAGGTTCATTGGTCATTTTAGATGCACACCACCTGTAAAGAATACAATGAACCATTTCACATCCAACCAATCAGAAATTAGTTTGCCTTGATCTTAATTTCAGTGATTGGTAACATTTGTGGAATCCATCTTCAAGAACTAATTGAGCTTAGCTATCGGAGCTCTACAAATCGAATTTGGGCCACTTTAGTTAATTTACAAATTTGTTAATTCATATCAACATCATTCATGTTGAAATACGATTGTTTTGCTCAGTAGCTAGTGTTAGAGCTAGCTGTCTTGATGATGAACTGTATGCATGTGGGTCCGCACTGATGACAGGTAGGCAGTAAGTCTTATAAGGTGGATGTAGCCTTTCTTTCTCTGCCTGCTCTAGTTCCAGTGAACGGGTGGCTCGAGTGCTGACATAGAGGTCAGGGAGAACATCGAGGCATGGGACAGGTTGGTGGCTGGAGCTCCAATGCTGCACAGCTGACTGTACCAGTCCTCATGCTGCCTGGCAGGCTGTGCTGGAGTTGGGGTTGAAGGGCAGGCCAGCTGACTGGCTGCCCCTGTGTGGGGGGAGTAACCACCAGAGGGCAGCACTGAGGAGAATCTGGAGATGTGGGGCAGGGAGTGAGGGCACTGGTAGTGCCTTGCTGCACCTGCAGGGGTCACACGGACGCTGCCCAGCAAAGTTGCGCGTCCTGGCAGCACTTTCTGGGTGGCACGCTCTTGCTTCCGCTGCTTGGCACGTCGGTTCTGGAACCAAACCTGGAAAAGTGAGGGCAGAGCTGGGACATCACCTCAGGCCAACAGCTTTAGACCTTTTAGCACCTAAGCAATGTAGTGCATCTGTTTCCCTGCATACTTTGTCATCACCCTGTTCTTCAGTGGTGCTGGTGAGAGTGGAACACACAGCAGTGCTGCTGGAGTGTCTAAACACCTCACTGTCGCTGCTGGACTGAGAACTGTGGTCTGATGAAGGACTAGAGGATGGCCAACACAAGCTGTGCAGCAGCAGATGAGCTGTCATCTCTGACTCTACATCTAAAAGGTGGACCAGCAAGGTAGGAGTGTCTAATAGAGTGGAAGAGTGGACAGTGAGTGGACACTTCAAGACTCCAGCAGCACTGCTGGGTCTGTTCCACTTGTACCAGTGCATCACACTGGAAAACAGGATGGAGGAGGATAATAATGTATATGGAGAAGCAGATGGACTACAGTCTGTAACTGTAGAACTAGAGAGTGCTCCTTTACGGTAGGTGGAGCTGATAATATGAGCACAAGTGCAGATTATGTCTACATCTGTCCTGGTCAGGAGACAAAGAAACCTGTAGGGATATTTTTCCACACCTCCAGAATTAGTCTCATTAGTCTGGACTGGGCTGGACAGTTCCGGAAACACCAGCAGCTTCTTGCCACATTCTTTAAGACCCATAGTGGTGGGTTGTGTTCTCACAGTGGAAGGATGGACAACAGCACCTGTGGATTGTTTGAGGTCTGAAGCAAGAGTAGAACTTAATGTTCTCTCCTCTCTCAAAGCCGGAAGCTTTAAGTGCTGTTTATCTGATGGGAACAGTGCTGGTGGCCTACCAGGCCTTGCGGGTGGTTGTTAGGAGCCTCGTTTTCTCTGTAGCTTTTTATCGCACACTCCAGTTTTGGAAACTTCACATATTTGTCTTTGACTTTCCTTTTTCTCCTTTCTTCTCATGTAGGTGGGGGACCCTGTATCCTAGAAATGTCTAGTGAAAATGAGTAACCTGTACTTAATGGGAAATGTGACTGGAAATTAGACGAATAAAGGTCTGGCTTTTGTGCAGTAACTGTACCTCAGTGATGCTTCTCAGCCACTTTATACCAAATTAATCGCTGGTCAGTTTCTAGCCACAGAGCAGCTGTACTGACAACATATGGATGGTAGACCGTTGTCAACACATTATCACTCATTACTGTCATGGACATGGTAGCATGTGTGGAGCTGGTATGGTGTATCAGGCACAGAGGTGTTGTTGGGGTTTTACACACGTCAGTGTCACTGCTGGATTAAGAGTGGTCCGACACCTAAAAATACCCAGCCGAGAGCAGCTCTGTGATGAGAGACTAACCACTGATGAATGAGTACAAGAAAGATAACTGACATGGCTACTCATGTTGTATTGGCCTCTCAATGGCAGCTGTGTGGATGTACAGGGTAGCTGTCCCTAAAAAAATGGCCAGTGAATGTAGTATGTTGTTCTATGATGCTGAAAACACAGCAAGGACACGTTTAAGTGAGACACATTTAAATTTCAAAAGCTAAAAAATCTCTGACCTGTATGCGGGCCTCGTTGAGTTTGGTGGCCTGAGCCAGTTCCTCTCGGTAGTAGATGTCAGGATAGTGGTTGTGCCTAAAGGCTAACTCCAGCTGCTCCAGCTGTTCATGGCTAAAGGTTGTGCGGTGTCTCCTGCGGGACGGTGACGGGTGGGGTCTCACTCGCCTAACCACTTCCCCACTGCTCTCAGGCCCTGTCGACTCTTTCCTGGTAGGAGCCTGAACATCTGTAGTCAGAGGGGTGAATAAAGAAGATTGGAAAAGTGAGGCTCTGCGTGACTCCAAGAAGCGAAAAAAAGAATCCGGGTACATGGTTCTCTCTGGTTACAAGTAATTTCCCACCGACAGAGAGTTTTATCAGCTGTGGACACGTCGGTGGAGTTCGCTTTGCAAGAATGCATCTCACAAATGGCAGCTCTCTGAAGGGAAAGGGTTTAAGAGCCTAACACTAACGAACAAAAGGCTGGGAACCCAATAGGCTGAGGGCTTTACTGCCTAAACTCAATATCGTGAGAGCGAGATACCAGAGGCCGAAGGATTGAGTCAAGATTAGGCGAACAAAAGCCAAAAAAAAAAGTGACTAATTTGCCAAATCGCTGGACTTGTTTTTTCCACAAGTTTGGTGTAGCCATCAGAGGGAGCTTAGGTGAAGTAACAAGCAAGCACATGCAGAAAAAGAAAATGACATTGTTATTAAAGTATTTAAGGAACACGTTTTAGGAAGTTCTTAAAGCATATGTCCAAACAAGGCCCTTCACACTCGGTGGTGGTCAGTCAGCAGTTCAAATATTGCATACTTAGTTTAGAACTGCATACGAGGCTAATGATGCTAACAAACACTAGAACTCAATAGTCACCCAAATAGCTTAAATAGTTTCTGTGCAAACACATTACCAAAGCTTCATAAAGGTCTCCATGCATCTATTCCTTTAATGTGCACCTGTCGCATTCATTTGTGAACCCACAGCTTGTATATTCTCCATAGAAAACCATTGCCAGTAGAATGGGATGTTCCATTGCAGCTCCAGGGTCACCATTCCCAATGCCAAGTATCGGTGAGAGAGTATAAAGCCCTCTACTACCCTGTGGAGCAGGAGAACTGCGTTCTCTGGAGAGAAGGAGTTCCATCCAGTACTTTTGGGGGTGAGTTAGAGTGATCCAGAACTGATAATCCAATATCAGTATCCACATGACCTTACTAATGGTCTTGTGGTTGAATGCAACAATCAAAAATCTAGTGTGAAGACTTCCTGCTGTCAGTGTACCAAGGGTGGAACAATCTTTTTATTAATATCCTTGAGTTCAGAAGAACTGTTGTATGAACAGATGTGGACAAAGCTTTACCCAAGGTGTACTATCATATACTCCTCGTTAATATGGTACAGTTGGTACAAGACCAATAGCCCACCACACTTACCCCATATAGACGTACGGTATAGTTATTCTACACACCATACCTTATATACACAATGGTACAAACTCACACAGAAGCAAAGGTGGGTCAAAACCATTCGAACTAGATCCCCCATCAAAAGTCGACTGAGCTGAAGGTTGTTAAATTCCTACCTGTCATGTTTTTTGTCAGCCTTCAAGGCACTGTTGAGACCCAGAGCATAACTCAGTCAAGTTTAAGCCAGTGTCTAAACCAATGGTTCTCAAATCGTCCTCTGGGAACCTTAGATGATACACATTTTTGTCCAGCATATCCAGCCCTTTAATAATTCAGTAGCGTTCTGCACACTAAGTAGACTTGCATTAGCCGCAAATACACAGTAATGGCTGATTCTTACCTGCGCTTGAGCTGACGATGACTTCAGAGTACATGTCAGAGAACGGGAGATGAGGCTTGACAGGGTCCATAGCTGGTTTCCCTCTGAGCCACAGTGGGGTTTCAGGCTTGGATATGGACAAGACAAGCTTACCTGAATCTCATTAAATGACCACCCACCGTGACATCATGCAGCGTTCACGCCCCTCGCCACCTGTCCTCCTGTTAGAACGACTGGAATCATAATGGCATCCAGCTTTAACTTTACAACAATGGCAACAACTCTAACTTTACCTGGTTTTGGAGTTGCGGAAATGTTCTTCTGGATACCTACAACATGAATGAACTTTGTTTTGGTGGGTGCCGGTGGCCATTTAAGGGGTTCATCATTTTAGTGACCAAAAATAGTCAAATGGCTGACACTGTGGACTGATTTAGTTCCAGGCAAGTGACCTTTTGGGTGAATTGGAATGCTTGGCTTCTTACTTATTCCCATGGATATGAAAGCATGAACTGTGCAGCCGAATCATGTAATGCATTTGTCTTAAACCTACAAAACAATTGAAGGAATTCAGCTGCTTTTCATAGCTGAGATGTAATCAAAGTCATTTGGAGTGCTTTGATGTGAAGTGGTTCACTGTTGAGAAACTTGGATTTCGTTATTATGGTGGTGAATGGAACCAGGGGTCACAATTCTTACAACACAAATAAGGCCATTATATTTACTATCCAAAACCATCAGTGAATCTACACATGGCCACTAGTGTGGCCTCAAGTACACACTAATGGCTATTTCTTACCTGCACTTGTGCTGACGATAACTTAAAAGTACATGTGTACAGTGTCTATAACGTTGACAGTGGTGAAATAGTAGTAAATCTGTAGATCTGAAAAGTTATTTGGGGACTATAAGCCCCCCAACTGTGTGTACCACCATAAATGGTTTTAATAAAACCGTTTAGGCCGATATCTTAAAGGAACAATATGTAAGAATGGCATTGAAGTGTTTAAAGTGGCTACTGCAGTCTGAATATTAAAGAGAGTTGTCTGATTCCGCCACAACCTCCCCAGACTCAAAGATTACGCAGGTTGCCAGATTGACGACACTGAACCTAGCACAAGCTAGCACAAGCCCAGTGCAACATTCACACTGACAATGGCAAGTGATGAGTCCTACATCAGCAAATGCACATGTTTGCAGTGTTTTATCATTAGCAAATAATCCACCAGTTCATGTGGACATTTTAGAGCTCTGTCAATGTTAGCTAAATGCATGGCTGACTATGTACAGTCAAAGCTTTGCACAGGTGGAAAACAGTTGTAGCCTGTGTACTCCTCCGATGTGGCTGATAACAGTTCATGTTAGCATGTATTAACGTGATGGCCGAGTCACAGCCAGTGAAGCATCACTTTACTGGCTGTGACTCGATCATAATGATAATGATAATCCAGCTGCACACAGACCAGAGAGTATGAATCCGAGAAAATTTGAAATTACTCCTAGTAGCCATGATAAATTATTTACTTAGCTAGGCCTAAAACTCAGTAAGACATTCAGCTGTCTCCATCTTTCAAATGCGTCACCTGCATTTGATTATGGTTTACTACATCTTTGGTCATGTTTGTTAGACGGATGCTCGATCCAGTTTGTTTGCTTGTTTCCATGACTGCAACTCACTGTGTTTCATATCTGGCAACCCGGGGTATTAAAATGATACTGGGAAAGTGGCAGTGGGATCACAGGCCAAAACACAAACAGACTGTCTGCTCTTGAATGGAAAGAACACACTGGCTGTAGCACTGTTGTTGGAAAAGTTAATTTTATGATTTAGTACAGTAAATATATTACATATTGCTCCTTTAAAGGCATCACGCAACCAATTGCACTGTCCACAGGCAGCATATTCAAAACTATTTCAGGGGCAATAAACAGCTTCTGGATACTAACCCCACTGCTGTGAACAATTCTGATTCTGTGCAGTTTCCTAAGCATGGAGCATTTCACATGAAACCACCCTGAATGACTTTGTTTATATCTTCATCATCATTTAATTATGCAGAAAGTTCGAAAACTAGTGGAATTCATCTTTAACTTCCATGGAGGACTCGGTATAATTAGGTCTGAGATTGAATTTATGGATGTCCTGAGAAGTATGTGTCCTTGCTCAAATCTCATTTCTATGGCAGAAAATCTAATTTCATATATTTATCCCCACGTTGCCTGGTACTGTCGCCTGTCCCAGCGTCTCTCTCATTTGCACTGTGAAACAATTCTGTATTTCCAATAAAGCTGGGGCAATCTTCATTAATAATAGCTGAATATCTGATCTTTGTGTGACCATGATGGCCAGAGACCAAACTAGACATGGAAGAACAAGGGGGTTGGTAGAATGGAACGGCACTCTGCATGGCTTAACTGTGAGTGACACAGCCAGAGCGTTATATGAGCAAGAGCCAGAGGCTTAGAGCGAAGTGGAGAGGCACGCTAGCCATGACTTCTATCTGCCTGTTTGACTATTTAAAGGAGCAGTTTGCAATCAAAAATCTAATTTATACAACAAGACCCTTCCCCACAAGCAGCTGATCAGGTAAGGCATGTTATCTGAAATCCTGCAAATAAAGGACTAATGTGACAACTCCATACTATGGGATTACTTGGATCGCTTTTGGAACTTCGGAGGGGTGAAAGCAAGTATCCTTATAAAAAATTGGTGGGTCTATGGCAAAGACTGGCAACTCTATACACTAGTAACTACAGGGGTTGGACAATGAAGCCTGGTGGCCAATCTTCATTAATTGCACATTGCACCAGTAAGAGCAGAGTGTGAAGGTTCAGTTAGCAGGTAAGAGCACAGTTCTGCTCAAAATACTGCAATGCACACACCATTATGGGTGACATACCAGAGCGAGGACGGGTCTCATTGCTAAATCTGTGACCAAGCCTTTGTGAGTATCAAGAGCCACGGTATCCAGGGTAATTGCATACCACCAAGAAGCAACCTCCCAGAGCATCAAGTAGTGACCTGGCAGCAAGAATCTGACCACTGTGCAGGACTTGTATATGTCATTCCCAAGACGAACTGAAGCTGTATTGGCCGCAAAAGGAGGCCCTACACCATACTAATAAATGATTGTGGTTTAAAACCAGGTTTTTCAGTTTCCTTGTCCAACCCCTGTATAGTTGTTGTGTAATAGTGGATTAAGTATTGTAGTGTCCTGCTATTGGCTCGTTTGGCCAGTGGCAGTTTCTCCACTGCTGCCCTGTTTAATGAGAAGCATATATTTAAGGCACCACCTTCTCTTTGCCAAGATGTCTCATTTGGTGTCAGAAGTGGGATCCCCCATGCAGCGGGCTGGAGGAGAATGGCTACATGGAGAAGTCAGGGTTAGTTTATATAGCACCTTTAACCACACATCACAAAGCAGCTTTACAGAAAAATCTGGTTCCAATCCCTCAGTGAACAAGCGGTTTCTAAGGTGTTGCTAGGCAGTTGCCATGGCATTTAAGGTGGTTGCTATGGTGTTGCTAGGTGGTTGCTATGGTCTCCCAGCTAGTTGCTATGGTGTTGGTAGGCGGTTGCTGTGATGTTTCAGGTGGATGCTAGGTGTTACTAGGCCACTGCTATGGTGTGAGGGTTGTTGGGGGTTGCTAAGTGTTGCTAAAAATAAATGGCAGTCTATGGGGTGAATGAGGGATGAGTAAACAACACCTAGAGCAGCGCAGGTCAGTCTGGCTGTGGATTAGAGTTTGGGGACCTGACTACATGCAGTTTGGTGACTGTAAGTTAAAGGAAGGGTTTGGGTAGGGCCAAAAACGAATGGGTCTGTATGCGGGTCAGTTCAACATTGAATTTGTTCTTGGGGGTCTGCCCTGACAGTGCATGTGAAAGGGCGTCTGTTGGCCGAGCAAGGGTACAGCAGATGGGTGTGTACTTTTCCAGGCCATTCATTTTTCCGGAAATGTTTTCTGGAAGTTGGATTAATAGCACACCCTTTCCAATCAGACTGAACATTGTTGGACCAGTGTCGATATCTTGAAACCTGAGGGACTTGTTATTGGACAAAATTCAGATGAAGATGAAGAAGATGAATTGGATAACAGTACTGCTGCACACTGCTTAGCACTGCACAATCAGTAATTAGTGTGACATGAGATGCTCACTGTATAATATCTGCATGGCTCATTATAGTTTTATGCACACTGGGATTAAACACTCGTCATGTGTAAAAATGCACACTTTGTTATTTTTAGTTATCATGATAAACCCACAACAGTTTCCCAAAACAAGTTTCCTACTGCCTGGAGGAGGCTCTACTTGAGTAATGAGGGAATGGAGGGAGGGATGAATCCATGAATCCAATCACTTAGAGACTATGTGTTTCATAAATGGCTCTACAGTATAAACAAGGTTTTTCAGGGGTGGATGAATTGGCTGTGGCCTTTAAATACTTGAGGGTGACAGAAATGGAGCGTCCAGAGAGACTGTCCCTGCGCTGCTGTAAGAGGATGAGGAGCATGTCTCTGGGCAGGGTCAGTTGATTGTCCTATTCTCAGCACTGGAGAGGGGAATCGTGGGGACTGGCTGAACTCTGCGGACCCCCAGAACTTTGTGGCCAGGCTGCCCAAAGAATTCTGGGAATTTCCAATAGTCTGAGGAATTCTGACTCAGACCCAAACAGCACTGGGTGGAGGTTCTGCCTGTGAGAGCCAGAACGTAACCGCATCGTCCACACACACACACACACACACACACACACACACACACACACACACACACACACACACGCACGCACGCACGCACACACACACACACACACACACACACACACACACAGGCAAGAAACCAGTTAAACATACATGTTACAGTGCAGTGAGGTCAGATTCACACACACAGCAATTTCCTGATATCATTACACACACAGAACTACAGACCTACACAACACAAACAGAGAACAGAAAGGGTGAATGAGAGAGAATAAGATGGAGGGAGAGTATGAAAGAAATGGAAAGAGAAAGAGACAGGAAGGAAAGAGTAATAGAGAGAAAGGGAAAAGACACAGAGAGAAAAACAGAAAGGAAGAAGGCAAATATGGCATTAAAAGGGGAAAGAAAGAAAGAAAGAAAGAAAGAAAGAAAGAAAGAACAGACGGAGAGAAAAAGAAAGAGTGAGAAGTGAGAGAAGAGAAAGGCTGAGAGTGGGAATAAGGGAGAGAAAAAGAGAGATAAATGAAAGAGGCATTAGAGGATAAAGAGATACAAAGAACTGAGAGAATGTGACAGAAAGGAAAGATATATAGAAAGACAGAAAGACAGAAGACAGACTGATAGATAGGGAGAGAGAGAGAGGGTGAGAGAGAGAGAGAGAGGGGGGGAGAGAGAGAGAGAGAGAGAGAGAGAGAGAGAGAGAGAATCTCCTTGGAAGTGAACTGGGAGTGACCTGGCTGGCAGCCTCTCAGCCTTGATGGAAGGAATGTAACCCAACTCCCCTCTGGCCTGTACTGCACACTGACCTGTAAGTGTGTGTGTGCGCTTGAAGGAGGTCACTGATACACAGATAGACAGTTTTCCTTTAGAATTCAGGAGGTTCATCTCTCAGAAAGACTCTCCGTGTCTATGTGGCTTATGAAACTACCTGCATGTAAACTGCAGTGATGGTGTAAAACTAGCAGAGTGTTTCTTTGCTACTGGATTATATTTTAGTTTTTCACTTCTCTGAACAGCTGGCAGGGTAAAACCAGGGAAAGGGGTGATGGGTTACTAGTGACCTATTCAAAATCTCAAAGTTTGATCAGTGAAGATGACGAGGGAGGATATACAGGATATATAAATGAACGTGAATGTCCTGAACTGAGCTGCGTGGGGGCTATAAGTATGTATGTATGAGGGACACAGGTGGCGCAGGGGTCCTGGAAAAGGCCGGGAAAGAGGACACCACCACCGTCTGGACCACATAGGCATCCAGACAACAGCTCGGCAAATCCACCCAGCCAAGCAAGCCTGCTAACACCTACACACGCATACACATGCACACACACACCTACACACATACACACAGACACCTACACACACATACACACACACACCTACACACACAAACACACGCACACATACACACACACACACACACACACACACACATACACACACACACACACGCACGCGCACACACACACACACATACACACACACACACACACACACACCTACACACACAAACACACACACATACACACACACGCACACACATACACACACACACACACACACACATACACACACACACACACACGCACACACACATACACACACACACACACACACACACACACACACACACACACACACACACACACGCACACACACATACACACACACCTACACACACACACATACACACACACACACACATACACACACACCTACACACACACACACACACACACCTACACACACATACACACACACCTACACACACACACATACACACACACACACACACACACACACATACACATATATGTATATGTTTGAATGAGGCAAGTCTCGACTGGTCTCATGTTGGGAAGAATTGCAGGCCACACCATATGTTGGAACACATGGTACACATGGTACATGAAATCTAGCAGGGGCTGCAAATGCTGTTTCACCAAGCAGTTCACCAAATTCACCAAGCAGTGAAGCATAGCTGGCACTGGTTAATGACATGTTAAGGTGGACTAGTGGACCCATCCCATGCCTTGAGAACACCCCACACCAGTATGGAACCAGCCTGCACAGTGCCTTGTTGATAACTTGGATCCATGGCTTCATGGACTTCCATCAGCCTGAAACAACTGGTCAAATTGGTGGACTCATCAGACCACGCCACATGTTGCCAATGCTCTAGGCTCCAGTTAGCGACCTCACGAGTCGAGGTGAGGCACTGTGTTAAGTTTTGTGGTTTTAACAGAGTCACTTTGGTGGGTCTACTTCTCCCCTATTCCATAGTAGCTAAAGAACACTGCACGGATCTGCAGGATATGTGGGTGGGGCCTCCTGCATTCAGTGTGGATATGAGCTGCTTGTCTATTCGCTTAGACACTTCAAGCCAGATGCTGATGATTACGCACCCACGAGTGGCCACTGCGCTGTCCTCTGTGGGTGGTGACGTCTTCTATGACGAATTCCCAGTACACAGATGAAACTGTGGATCGAGGAATGGTAAATATGCACATAACATCAGAAATGGAATTTCCATCCATCTGCACCCACCATCACGCCTCGTTCTAGCTCCAATAATTCACATTGCCTTACCATGAGGACACATGCCAGTGTTCAGCCTCACTCACTAGATAAC
>JAMWET010003982.1:970000-987500 GCA_024036415.1 Prochilodus magdalenae | reverse complement strand
GCTAGCAACAGTGGACCAGACTAACCAGGGGTCTCGTTTAATGTGCCCTTCAAGAACTTTACCATGAGAGATACTTGCATAGCTGTATCCAAATATTCGAATGTGTTCAAATACAGAAAGATTAGTGCACTGAATGGCTATAGACTGAGGCAGTGCTGTCAGCCCACTGAAGCATGGAAGCTCTCTCTCTGAGGTTTGGCTTGGTTGACTCAAATTAACTTGGGCAACGCTAATAGTTAACGACATGAGATCTATAAAAGTTTCCGAGTCAGAACTTGGCAATATAAGTTGTGACTCAGATCATAGCTTGAGGCACTTAGGCATGCACGTAAATACGTACTCACACAGACACACACAAACACACACACACACAAATACACATCCTATAACAGCTTTTGCCTATTACACATTTGTTTGTGTACTACATGTCCAGTAACGTCTACATATATTACTGATTTTTGGTGGCAGCGGGACAAATTCTAGCAGGAGTAGGAATAAAAGCCAGTCCCGTGCAGACCTCTAATGTAAATCATATGTTGTGACCTTCGCAGTCAGCAAAACTCAACTTAATTGAACACCTCTGGGAAATTTTGGGCTGATGTGTTCAACCTCACTCTTCAACACCATCATCAAATAAAGTCCCAAAATCTTGTAGGATCTACGCCAAGGTGCAGTGAAGCTGTTCTGGCTTAGACTAAGATTTTCAACCTGTTATCATTTAAGTAATGTGTTTCTATACTCTCTGTACAATCCCACTACACTACACTGTACAATACATATGCATGTTAAAGGCCTCCTCAACAAATCTGAGTGAACTTTGGCTCAATGATCCTAAACACAGCCCTAAGTCTTAACATATTAGCCCAAGCATCAGAAGAGGGAGAATAAAGGAGCTTGACAAGGACTTTAATTTTAGTGATATGTCTCTAAAATCAAAGATCAGAATAGTCCAGACTGTGGTCTTTTCAGCATCATGGATGCCAAAGCTGGACAATAAATAAAACCAAAACTGGACAGGAAAAGAATCGAAGACTACGAACCATTGAAAGCACAGTGAAGAAAGCCAACACATATCACTGACCAAATCCAAGCCCAGATAATCAAACTGAAGATAAAAAAAAGACTATGTTCAGAACAATAGAGGGTAATTAAAGAAGAGATCAAGATGGATGGAGACAATCAGGGGAATCATGAAGAAGCCATTTAGAAGCCTGAAGACCCAAACAAAAGACAGGAAGTTCTAGAGAAACGCCATCCACATGATCGCTAGGGGTCAAAGTGGACTTTGGCGCTAATAATGATATATAGCAATTTATACATACCTACGGGCTTAAACTCAAATCTTACTAAAACTAGCCAAAATAGTAAACCACAGACCTGATCTTGCACCTATGTACCCCTATCCACAGCTCCAAACTCCAACAAACGTGTTGTTTCTTTTAGCTTTAAAATAGTCAGACTTCGTGAGGCATATACAGGCACAAAATCACACTCCATGCATGTATTCTTGTGTCTCTATACCAATAAAACCATACTACTACTTTTGAAATGACATAAATACAGTATATTTCAAAACTTCTCTATTTGTTTGACCAAAATCATTTGTTACAAGTGACCAGACTGTGGCGTGACTGTCAACTATTTCGAAAGTAACCACACAGCACAGCCCTCACTGCGGTAAGGGTGCATGTGTGTGTATGGGTTCACTCCATGTGGACTCTTGTCAGTAGCCGGATTAATTAGGAAACCCTCCCATCGTGCCAACTACCACAACCACACCCTCAAAACTAAAGCGAGAAGCAATAAACGCACATACACACCCACACACACACACACTTTCTTAATATTATCCAAGGTCAGAGTGGAAGCAGGCCTGATTTCCCAGCCGCAGAACCATAACCAGCACTCACACTGTGGGGAAGGGGGACCGCATCCCTGTCAGTCACATTTTCATTTTATTTTATTTTATGCATCCATGGTGAATAATCACTTAACTTAATTGCAGCATTGAGCACGCTGATTACCCCCCAAAAAAATGCTGAGTAGGCTTAAACAGAAAGCCGTGTCAATCTACTTGCACCTGAGTTTGAATGAAACCAGTACAAAATAAATCATGTTTGAGCTCATTAACTATTATACTCTTTCTGAAATTGAGGCCTGGGTCCTACATGGACTCTAGGTACTTCCTCCTTTACGGTACAAATCATCAAAAGATTTAGGGAATCCAGAAATTTCCGTGTGGAAAATGGAAACCACAATTGAATGTCCATGACCTTTGATCCCTTTAGATGGCACTGCATTAAAAAAACAGCATGGATAAACTAGAAAAGGTTTGGCAAGCAGTTGTCTGTTCATCGCTGCCTGGTTGGTGTAGCTCAGCAGATAAGACCACTACCTGCCCCAGAGCCAACACCACATGTGGGAGACTGGGGTTCAAATCCCAGTCTAGGTGACTATGCTGTGCTACACCAATAAGAGTCCTTGGGCAAGACTCCTAACACTACATTGGCCTACCTGTAATATGATTAACCTTCTAAGTCGCTCTGGACAAGAGCGTCAGCTAAATGCCATAAATGTAAATGCCCTCAAAAAAGCAAGTTCAGACTTTGTTATATGCAACCGAAGTCATATGTCAAACACCGCCAACTTCTTTGGGCTCAAGCTCATTTGAAAGGAACAGATCCTCTTCAGGGACATCTATGCTTAGGACAAGACCAAGGCACATGCTACAACAGCTTTTGTTGCATAATCAATTACTAGATTCTTCTGCCTGCAAACCAGACCTATCCTTCATATGAAGGCCCCGTACGGTTCCAAACAATTCCGCTTTTAAAAAACTGGTTCAGTTGCTGTCATTAATATTTACTTGATTATTAAGAGTCGTTAAAAGGAAAGTTGATGTAACCCAGTGGTAAACATGCTCCTGCTCCAACTTTTTTGGAACCTGTTACAGGCATCATATTTGGAATGAGAATAGTGTAATATAAAAACAACAAAGTTCTGAAGATAAAACATCTTGTGTCGATTTATTTATTGCAAACAATGAACTATTAATCAAGCCATGAAGGCTTGTTCAAGAATTTACCAGAAATGCCATCACATAGTACGTCTAACAATAAGGGCTTCTAGTTTCATTTCAAACCACAAGATAAGTGGTCCCAATTTAAGAATATGAGTGGGCAGTGGCACGGGTTTTGTTGTTTTGGCTGGGTACTACGGCATCCTGAAAAAATGAAGTAAATAATGAGGTTAAAGTGCAAAATGCCAGCTTTAATTTGAGGGTAGCGACATGGCAGAACATGAATACCCCCATCGATAATTAGGCAATTGGCTGTGCAGTTGTATCTTGGCCAGCTGTATGTAGTCAGTTAACAGGGAGCACAAAAGAGCTAACTGAAGTTCTAGTGCTGCCTCTCCAAGAGAGTTTATTCCTGTTGTCTTTCAAGAAGAGTCAATGTCGGCAAACCTGACCATCATAACCAGCTATCAGAATAAATCAGTCAAACACAGCTAAAAGGTGAATTTGAAGAAGTTGTCTGTTATTGTCCATCTGGTTGTCGTTACTTTTGATTAAGGTGCAAAATACAGCAGGTTCCGGGGGGTCTGGGACCACCTTAAATGTTTCAAAATCAAAATTTTGGGTACCTGAAAATAAATGTAGTGTTGTCCATTAGGAGGCCGAGGTATTCTTAGCTATATGTCCAAGAGGCTGGTGGAAAGACCATCAGAAAGACCAACAAGACCAAAGAGAAGATCTGAGTTAATATGTGGAAGACCACATTGCCAAACTAGGAGACCATTTAGTTATGTCTGGTTGCTCATCTACTGCGAAATGTGGATATTTGGCTGCAAGTGACCTGCCTGCCTCCCAGCTGTTTGGTTAGCGCGAGGTGTCAGTTGTTCCTTGCTGCTGTTTAAAGAGCTTTTACTGGCATGCACAGCGTGTTCCTCTGGTCTTTGTTTTGGCTAGACTCTACAATATATACACATGTCGTAGCAACATTTGCAGCCTTCTAGACATCCTCTTCCGAGACGTCCATGCTTACAACAACACCAAGCCACATTCTGCACCTGATGTACCAACAGCTTTTGTTGCATATTCAGAAGGTGCAGGTGCTAGATTGGTCTTCCTGCAGTACAGACCTATCTTCCATGATAAGGCCCTATACAAAAGCATAGGGAAAAACCTGTATATACCGATTTTGCTCCCTGCTCAGCTAGCCAGAACCAAATTGGTGAACTATTTGCTACAACACCAACAGACCACCAGAGAAGACCACCAGAAGAACCAAAAACCAAAGGGATGTGTAGGAGCTCAGTTCATTTGTGGACGATCACACTACCAAACAAGACTAGAGCATTTCCAGAAGAAGAACAGTTAGACCAAGCATATTGTTGTCCTTGTAGCTAGCTTTAGCGTCGCTATGGCTCTAGACAGAGTGTAGCACCTTCCATGACTCATCACTCAGTGGCCAGGATCCACTACTGCAGAATAAAGGAAATTCCACTGATACCCAAAACAGCCAATCGCAAGCCTGCTATTTGGTACAGTAGAAAGAGTCAGTCTTGAAAACTGTGCCACGACATAAACAGTCCCTTGGAAAACAAAGAAGTCTATAATAGGCAGAGCGTCTGCACCTGAGACTTAGGCCAAACGTAGCTAGAACCAAAAAAAAAGCCTAACAGAGTGGCCAGGTTGACACACTAAAGATATCAGATATGGTGAGATAGGGTGAGACTAGTAGCCAGCCAACATGGAACCCACAAACACCAGGGGGTATTCTGCACACTGTTGTTGTGACTTCTGACTGCAGTGGTAGGATGAATTCAGACCTTACCAAAAGACACTGAACTTTCATCTCACTTCATCTTACGGTAGGACACTGACCTGAAGCCCACTATTAAAGCGACTGTAGAGTTTCCCAGGGCAGCTGGGGTGTTCTTATGTTGCAACCTGAGCCTCGATGAGCAAGCATTTCACTAACTGGACACAAGGCAGAAGAGGAAAAAGGCTCTGGATTAGAAAATGGCTGCATTACAGACCTTGCAGGGAATCGGCAGGAAAGTTACCAGTGTATTCTGTAAAATCATCTATTACAAATGATTTCTAAGCACTTCATTTTAATTGGGATGAGGTTCATTTGTGCAGTTACTAATGCATTGCTTGAATTGAAGAGATAGGAGGGGTTGTGTTTCTCTATGGTTCTCCTAACACAGGTAAACCTGCATTGAATTCCCCATTTTAACCTCATAGTGATCACATAATGCGCTGAACACAGAGCCAAACTAACAAGAACTGTACTGTCCCAGCTTAATGACTTACAGGCCGCGCTGTAGAGGTTGTCAGTGACAGACGTAACTAGATTTACGTTTTAGGTGGAATTGTTTAAACTAAATCCGTATTTTCTTTGTCACACGTGAAATAACTCTGACAGAAGATTACTGTTTGTTGTCAGCATGGTTACAAAATGCTTTGCATATGAGCATAATGAGAGCTTTTGTTTGAACCGCTAAATGAATAGCAAAAAAAAGGACACCAGCCATGTGACTGCTGCGATTAGGGCGAAACCTCTATTCTCAACAGAAGCGTTGAGCTTTGCACAGTGTGAAAAGAATAGCATGTACTGAACCTATAGCCTTAGGAGTCTCATAGAGGTGAGAGAGTGTAGGGTATCCCCAGCTCAGAGGTGAATATAGTACACAAACCATATACATGAACTAAAGCAGAGATACACAAGGTGAAACTAGACCTCCATTAGGGTTTCCAAAAAGTACACTCCTCTTCGAAACAATAGCTGCACCAAGAAGGAATCTAGCGACAGGAATAAAACACCAACACACTACTTACAGTACACTAACACATTACACTTACTGAGTTACTGTACACCAACACACTACCTACAGTACACTAACACATTACACTTACTGAGTTACTGTACACCAACACACTACCTACAGTACACTAACACATTACACTTACTGAGTTACTGTACACCAACACACTACCTACAGTACACTAACACATTACACTTACTGAGTTACTGTACACTAACACACTACTTACAGTACACTAACACATTACACTTACTGAGTTACTGTACACCAACACACTACCTACAGTACACTAACACATTACACTTACTGAGTTACTGTACACTAACACACTACCTACAGTACACTAACACATTACATTAACTAAGTTACTGTACACCAACACACTACTTACAGTACACTAACACATTACACTTACTGAGTTACTGTACACCAACACACTACTTACAGTACACTAACGCATTACACTTACTGAGTTACTGTCCACCAACACGCTACTTACAGTACACTAACGCATTACACTTACTGAGTTACTGTACACCGACACACTACCTACAGTACACTAACGCATTACACTTACTGAGTTACTGTACACCAACACACTACTTACAGTACACTAACGCATTACACTTACTGAGTTACTGTCCACCAACACGCTACCTACAGTACACTAACACATTACACTTACTGAGTTACTGTACACCAACACACTACTTACAGTACACTAACGCATTACACTTACTGAGTTACTGTACACCAACACACTACCTACAGTACACTAACACATTACACTTACTGAGTTACTGTACACCAACACGCTACTTACAGCACACTAACGCATTACACTTACTGAGTTACTGTCCACCAACACGCTACCTACAGTACACTAACACATTACACTTACTGAGTTACTGTACACTAACACACTACTTACAGTACACTAACACATTACACTTACTGAGTTACTGTACACTAACACACTACCTACAGTACACTAACACATTACATTAACTAAGTTACTGTACACCAACACACTACTTACAGTACACTAACACATTACACTTACTGAGTTACTGTACACCGACACGCTACTTACAGTACACTAACGCATTACACTTACTGAGTTACTGTCCACCAACACGCTACTTACAGCACACTAACACATTACACTTACTGAGTTACTGTACACCAACACACTACTTACAGTACACTAACGCATTACACTTACTGAGTTACTGTACACCAACACGCTACTTACAGTACACTAACGCATTACACTTACTGAGTTACTGTACACCAACACACTACTTACAGTACACTAACGCATTACACTTACTGAGTTACTGTACACCAACACACTACTTACAGTACACTAACGCATTACACTTACTGAGTTACTGTACACCAACACACTACTTACAGTACACTAACACATTACACTTACTGAGTTACTGTACACCAACATACTGCTAACAGTACACTAATGCGTTACTTTTACTGAGTTACACCAACACACTACTGGAAAAGCTGTTCAGTGATTGGATGTAATGCCACATGTAGGCTTTCAGGCACCAGTTAGCATTAGATGCTACGCTTTCCTTGACTCTACTTCCCCACTCTTCTAAATCCTTGGTGAACTTTGACCTGTGTGGAATCGTGCCAGGCCACAAGAAACCTCTGCCCTAAAGAGCCCACGATGTCGCTTTAAAATGAAAACACGCAGCACTGCGCAGAAAGGGTAAAGATAGACAACATAAGGTTGTGGAATAATTATATAAAAGCGGCAGTAAATCGGGAAATAGCTCTCGGTTTGGGAAACACGGCAAGAGGGAGCCTCGCCACAGTTTAAACGAAAACAGGGTTTGAAGAAAGAGCAGAGGAACTGGGAGGAGGGGCCATGTGGGAGAGGGGAAGAGAAAGTAGCCAGTGGTCAGTCGAGGACTGGTACTGACCCGACTTCCTCACTTTCTTCCTTCCTGATTTACCTAGCTTTAATTTGACCCCTCTCTCCCTCTCCTTCCCTCTCTCGTTCTGGCTGGCGTGCCGGGAGCTCTGTCCTCACGCATTTCTGATGGGTGTCTTCCCAATCAGGCTTTTACTGCAGGAAATTTCAGAACACCGCATTGCGTGAGGCGGCGGAGTGCTCCATTCTTAGCTCAGCTCAGCGCAGTGCCAGGCAGCTCGCAGCTTGCCAGAGAGCGAGGGAGGTGAGGGGAGGGGGAGGGTGCCGTGACGTGGGTCCAGTGCCAACATTACAGCTCGGCAAAACTTTTCCTTCTCCTCTTTTTCACAATAGAAAGGGGCGAACGAGCTTGTGAGAGGGACGAGTCCTCAACTCTCCTCAACGCTCGCCTGAGAACATAATCGGATCGACACTTTAGAGTTCAGGCGTTTGGTCTCAGCCCCATGAGCTGAAAAACGCTGGAAGTGAGAAAAGCAGCTGCAGTTTTCCTCTGCTTACTATTTTTTTTGCCTTTTTTGTTTTCCTTTTTTCTTTTACTTTCCACTCAGTCAGATTTCTAGTCCTCGAGGCCTTGCCCCCCCCCTCCTCCACCACACTTCTCCTTTTTCTGTTTCTATCTCAGGGATGTGGTAGGCTAGTGGTTAAATAGGAATAATATTTGCTGTACTCTGCTGCCTTCCTGGTCCTATTCTCCTTTAACAACGAGCCTTATTTTTAGCCCACAGTCAGGGTTTGGTCATTTCCTGCTGCTGGTGCAATGCAGAGCTTTATGGAGCTGGCCCCGGGTAGAAGCCGTCCAAATCCTTGTGTGGGTAAAGTGTGGGCCCTTGAGAGCTGATCCGAGACCAGTTCAAAAGTTTCTTTAAAGCTGCTAAAGAAAAACAGAGAGACTTCAGTTAGCAGTAAGGGCCTGCTGGACTTCAGCAATAAACAAGTGAAAGCACTTTAAGATGGCTGCTATTACTGCTGGTACTGTATCTAGGCTACATGTATATTGTATTATATCGTATTATGTGTATAATATGCATAATATACAATGAAAAACATGTAGCTACTTTTGTTGTTGATCTTTACAGCAGAATGAATAGACTTACAGAAGTAAAAATGCTTTGATAAAGGTGTGTATATACATATATATATATATATATATATATATATATATATATATATATATATATATATATATATATATATATATATATATACAGGGGTTGGACAATGAACCTGAAACACCTGGTTTTAGACCACAATCATTTATTAGTATGGTGTAGGGCCTCCTTTTGCGGCCAATACAGCGTCAGTTGGTCTTGGGAATGACATATACTGCGTCCTGCACAGTGGTCAGAGGGATTTTAAGCCATTCCTCTTGCAGGATAGTGGCCAGGTCACTACGTGATGCTGGTGGAGGTTCGTCCTTCTTGGTGGTATGCTGACATTACCCTGGATACCGTGGCTCTTGATACATCACAAAGACTTGCTGTCTTGGCCACAGATGCGCCAGCAAGACGTGCACCAACAGTTTGTCCTCTTTTGAACTCTGGTATGTCACCCATAATGTTGTGTGCATTGCAGTATTTTGAGCAGAACTGTGCTCTTACCTGCTAACTGAACCTTCACACTCTGCTCTTACTGGTGCAATGTGCAGTTAATGAAGATTGGCCACCAGGCTGGTCCAATTTAGCCATGAGACCTCCCACACTAAAATGACAGGTGTTTCAGTTTCATTGTCCAACCCCTGTGTATATATATATATATATATATATATATATATATATATATATATATATATATATATATATATATATGTAGTGCAGTGCAAAGGCAAAAATTAAATAAATAAACTCGGTAGGACATGTGTAGTAAATGTATCTTGAGTTCAAACTGTTCCTAATATTAAATATGTATTTCATGATGAATGGACCCACAGAACTAAAATGCTTTGAAGAGTAGTATGTGTATATACACAATAAGAACTGGGATTCATACCCACGCCTTAAGACAGACTGCTACCCGCCAGTAGCAGGTTGTTACAATATTGACACAATGTAATGGGCAACTGCCATTCCTAACGGAACAGGAGATTTTGCTGATGATTTTGTTATACCTGTATTTCATACAGTTTCAGATATCATAGAAGCAAATCTGTTACAGATTATGTCACAACCCATTGTTTTGATTCATTAGAGAATTTCATATTTAAATCATTATTCACACTTAAATGAGGTTGTGCCCCAAATATAAACCCATACATAGTCAGGCATCTGGGTGTCTGTTAGCAGAGGTGTGCCAACAGACCGGAAGGATGTAGGTTCAGATGCCACGACAGATTGGGTATATGTAGTTTTGCTCTTGAGCACAGAACAATACTGTGCTGTTCCCAGGCTGGGTATAATTATACAACGGCACATACATTCCAACAAAAGAGGGTGCTCCTTAAAAGTGGAATAATAGTACATGTACTTGGTCTGATGTCATATCCTGTCTGGGAAAAGGCAAGGCACACTGAGCTGAGGTTACAGTGGCTGCACTACAGATTTTCACTCATTTCTTTCTTCACAATTATATATTTATAGGTGGGGCAATAAAGGGTCTTGTTATACTTTTGCTAATGTTCTGCACCGTGCAAGCTTTATTATACAGCAAATGTGGCAATTAGGGGCAATTAGTCTCAGTGATTTTGGGGAAAACTGTCTTATACAAAAACAATGTGAATGTTTAAATGTTTTATTTGAAAAATGATTTTCCAGTTCCAACAAGCTCTACCATGCGGAAGGTCTTAATATGTGATCAAGTTCAATGTGAAGTTCAATGATTAATAAAACTCTTTGTCTATAGTGGCCTGTTGTTTCAAATATTAAATAAAATAAATAAATAAATACTGGTTACGAAATCCAGTTGGATGTCTTACCTGACATAATGAGACAACTTACCTGCTAATGAGGCAACTTGCCACTCACCAATGGGTCATATTCATTAATGAATTGTTTATAGGTCTGTAGAGAAATGAGGATATGAAGATACGAAAGTATAATGAATACAGAAAAAGAAGCCTTATTATATTATTTGCTATGAAATTTGTAACTTAGGATACATTAATCAATCCCAGAATTTGTACCCAGAAGGAATATACCAACAGGAATAAAACTTGGTGGGTAGATCAGACATTATGAGATCAGATCAGCCACAATTCATTCTGTTATTGCCAGCACAACTTTGAGATGGGAGCCCAACACAGGACTACATGCACATTACGACAACTGCCCTTCACACAAACTCAACATCGCCAAAGACTGCAATATTATACCAGACTGTCATAGAGTGACTTGGAATGACAGTGTGATGAGTCCTGCTTTTGTCTTGGTGGGGACGATCGAAGAATCCGTATAGAGGCACTGTGATCAGCACCAAGATGAACAGTTTGTTGTCACGTTACACGTTCTGGTGTCACTCCACCTCCACCCCTACCGCAAAATCTGCAGGAACTGTGTGAGAATAATCAAGCTGTATGGGATGGACTATTACAGGACACCATTAGGAACCTCTACAGCTCCATGCCGAGTCATTGGGTATGTTGTGTTATCCAACATGGCCTGAGCCTTCTTATTTTATTTGCTATGAAATGTGTAACCTAGGATACATCAATCAATCCCAGAATTTGTACCCAGAAGGAATATACCAACAGGAATAAAACTTGGTGGGTAGATCTGACATTATGAGATCAGATCAGCCACAATTCATTCTGTTAGTGCCAGCACCAATGGGAGATGGGAGCCCAACACAGGACTACATGCACATTACCACAACTGCCCTTCACACATAGTCAGCATCGCCAAAGACTGCAATGTTCTACCAGACTGTCATTGAGTGACTTGGAATGACAGTGTGATGAGTCCCGCTTTTGTCTTGGTGGGGACGATCGAAGAATCTGTATAGAGGCACTGTGATCAGCACCAAGATGAACAGTTTGTTGTCACGTTACACGTCCTGGTGTCACTCCACCTCCACCCCTACCGCAAAATCTGCAGGAACTGTGTGAGAATAATCAAGCTGTATGGGATGGACTATTACAGGACACCATCTGGAACCTCTACAGCTCCATGCTGAGTCATTGGCCTGACACCATACTGAGAGACAGTACTTCTGTATGTGTCGCTCAGTACATATTGCCCATATCAGTCTAACTTCATCATCATTTATTGTTCCTGGTAGCCTTTATCTACCTTCCCAATAGCACTGCAACCCCACACTTCCTTCTGGGTGTAACTGTTGTTGATGGCTCTTGATGAAAAGAGGTATTCTTTTGAGGATGAGTGTATTAAAATGTATTAAAGTGTGAAAAGAGATGCCCCCGGTCTCCCTTACATAAAAAAGCCCAAAGTTTATTCCATTGTGGTCTCTAGTGTTAAGAGCCCTGCAGACACAGTTACAGGAAAGTGATTGGTTTGTTTTGAGAAAGCAATATTTAAACACTTTTGTTCTCATATTCCAAAGCCAGGATAACGTTCCAAAACTGGTTAGAACAAAGTCACACAGCTGTTTAAGCTGTTTTTCTTAAAACAGCCTCAGTTATCTATCTAATGATATGAGATCTTATGTTGTGGAACAATTTATAATAAGCTCAGTGGATGCTCCTTGCTTCTCGGCCTTGGATAACCTTTGCTGCATGAATAAAATAATAATAAAAACACTGAAAAATGGAGGAAATCACATGAGAGCCGATGTTGATCCAAAGACATTTGGCAGTTTAGAGCTTAGAGATAAATATTAAGCTAGCTCTTGTTGTGTTGTGGGCTTTTCAAACTGGTTATGACATTATTATCAGCTATTTCAAATGTTGTTTCTGTTTAAGAACAATTAAGGATGCTTTTGTTTTCAGTTTCATTTGTGTTTCTAGCCAAGGGTCAGTTGTATCTGGTTTTTATTCCAGTACACAGTCCTTGTCTGTTGTTAAAATGTGACTTTTGGCTGAAGCAAAAAAGCAGAATTTAGTTTGGATGTGAGTTTATTGTGTAAGGGCATCATCTTTCCAGTCAGGCCTGGAGTGACCAGAGCAAAAATCAGGATCCAGCCCTATCTAACATAACCCAGACCACAACAGAGTGTAAGACAAACACATACACGGAGAGTTAAACGACTCCCTCCAAAGTTCCAGCTTCAGTAGAGGGCCAAGATTAAACTTGATTTAGCGAACACAGATTAAGGCAGTGATTTACCAGTCGCACCGTCTGAAAGGTCAGTGCATCTTCTAGGTTGGCCCCATCCTGCTCTACATGTCTGGAATATTAGATTGAAAGGCAGACACAATACAAAAAACCCTCGAATTCATTCGAAAGAAGGAACATGTGTCAAATGCCAAGCTCATTTTGACCTGTAGCACACAGAACAAGCATGTATCCATTTCATGCACCTCATAAATTCACTGTTTGAAGATGGTGTGATCACGCTTCAGAGTCCAAGCTCAGTCCCCAGAGCTGAAATGCTGGCAGGGGCTACCCAAACAGCTGTGTGAGTCAGACGGCCCAGTGGATCCCCCGTGGGAGCGTGAGATGGTTTGGTCCTGGACCCCCTTCAGTGCTCTGGGAGATTTAAGACAGGGATGAAAGGAGCCTGGGCCACTCAGCGGTCACCCCTCTCTGATTCATCTTTCTGGGAAAGAGCACACAGAGACAAAAACCACAGGCAGATTCCTCTGTTCTCAGCGCAGCAATCACACTGTCTGATCGGCGCTTACAATTCAAAACTACACACTGCAGCTACCCACTGAAGTCCTGACACTTCACAATGCTAATGCTAATGTCCAGTCCAGGGTTAGGCCGGCCAATGAATGCTGCACCTATGGAACTTGCTCTCAAATGTAAATGGGTGGAAGTGAAAAAGGTTTTCCTTTTTTTTCACTGGGTTACCAGTAGCCTACAGTTCTGACTGGACACTGTGTACATCCCTCAGGACGTTTTCAAAGGCCTAAAGATTTTTTAACAAAAAAACACCACCAGATTTTCAGTTTCAGTCATTTTCTTTAAAATTTCTATGCAGTGGACCCTGGAAGCATTACAGGACTTTCACTGATTAACCTCCTGAGAGCACAGCGTCCTTATATTGTTCTTGCCAAAACAACTTCCTGCACAACGACAAGGTTTAGTTTTTATACTTGTTAGGTCCTACTAATCACAAATAGCTAGGAGAAATTAAAATGGCACACCAAGCAAGTCCAGGTCTCAGGAGGATATTATTAAGTTCTGAATGGAACACAAGGCCTACAGTCTTTGGTATTTAGGCACCTGTAGCTAAGCATGTTTTCCTATTGATTAGGATTCCTGGATTCCTGACTTGTCATTCTATCAGAAACTGTGTTCCTGACTTGTAGAAAGATTATACATTTTCCTTGGGTACTAAGTTGACATCACGTGGTTTGAATTCTAGCTCCGCTGACATTCACGTGGTCCAGTAGGTAGTGAACCCAAGTATCCTCGGATCCCAAAGACACACTACAAAAGCCGCTAGGCAGATCATCGCCATTTACATCGATGACAGTACTTGTGACAGTACGCCTGTCACAAGCTCGGAGTGATGCAGGCAGTCTGTTAGAAGGTGACTAGGAAACTGTGCTTTAGGTAAGAGAGGTTCTGGGTGGCAAGATGCCAAAATAGAGGGATATGGGGAGTGGGAAGTAAGGACAACATAGAGGAACGTTGGGTTGATGGAACAAGTTTCGTAGGGTAGGAGGGGTCTGTGTGGGGGTTGAACACTTTGGGTGGGGGAGGGAGTGCGGCGGATAGGAGTTCGTGCTCCTGTGGATGGGAGTATGATTCGCTAGCGGATTGCACCATGTGTAGTGGGGTTCTGGTAGTAGGTATTGAAGGAACGTGACGCAGAAGCTAGTTGGGTTGGGAGCATGAAACTGTGATGGAATGACAGTGGGTGGGAGTAAATGATATGATGATTGATCCCAGGAGGGTACGAGTGTCTGAAGACAGAAATACGGATGTGCGGAAGAACAACGTGTGTGTGTGAGGCATGAACTTTGCAGTTGGGGTGGTCGAGATGCATGACAACAGCTTATGATCATTGCGCGAATAGAGAACTTTGGATCCCGGAGAGGCTAGAGGGTCATCAGACACTGTGTGTCCAGAACTTCTTCGGGGGAGCAGGATAATCCAGACCCGCTGCGAGTCCATGACTACATGGCAAGACTGTGGGTATCGAATCACGGTGGGATGGACTTGGCTGTGCTACATCAATAAGGGTGGATTCTGACAAGACACTCCTATCAGAGACTGTGTGTGTACCTGAATAACCTTGTTAGACAATACTGGATAAAGCGTGTGCAGCTACACCATTTTTGTGTGTGAACTGTAATCAGGCGCTGTGTTTTGGGCCTGACGTCGCAACCTTATCAGAGGCTGTCTGGGCTTGATTGCTTGCCCACAATCAGAGGCAGGATGCTGCTCCGCGACACACATCTGCCATCAGGCTCCTGGTTCCTGACATCTAGACCAATTAGAAATTGTGTTACTGACTTGTTGAATAATCAGAAGCTGTGCTCCGAATTTGTAGGCTAAATAGAAATTGTGTTCCTGACTTGTTGACAAATCAGAGGCTGACTTTCTGACTTGTCAGGCAAAATAAAAGTTTTATAAAAGTATCATCATAATCAAAAAATAATCTAAAATGGCTAAAAAAACTTCATGCAAGTCACCATTATTTTAGTACTACCCACAGAGATGCTAGCACAAATTAGCATTATGATAAAGGTGTTGTTTTGAAAACTCAAAGTGAATATGGTTCTTACTGATGTACACAGGAAAACATAAGTCTTCACCAAGTCCAATGTTTCCTCACGATTGTGCCAAGGGCCCTGAGAGACTGTGAAAACCACCCAGTGCCAGAAATGACACACAAAGCCCACATATATTCCTATGAACGTTAGATTTATGGCACTTTTACATCCTGTTAACAAAAGCAATAAAGTGACCCAATGAGGGTTTAATTAATCATTTGTTTTTCAACTATAGCCAACACTTTTACAGTTCTCAGAGTCGCTCCCAGACGAGCGGCGTGACTTGGTGCACAATAACAATGGAGTGCTCCACCCTTGGACCTATACCACAGTTTCATCACTGGGCACATGAAGCCCCAGCTTAGAGATGCATCATAACGACAGGGTCAACTGATGTGTAACACCAAGTCTAAAGAGGCTTAGGGTTCTTTGGGATGCAGGAGCTAGACATGAAGCTCAGTGGGCTTCTAGGCCTTTCGGCTGGTATGGAAAGTTTACATTATGTGGAGATTACTTAACCTTTAAAAAGGTTCTTCACACTCACACATTTCAGGAAAGACTACAAATGCCGTCATAGTTCTTCTAGAATTCCATTACGGGGGTAATAGAGATGCTCCACTCCACCCCGTGGGGCAAACTAATGTTCATCATAAGCTCTGGCCAGGCCACCACAGAGCTTTACAAAATGGCCTACACATACGCTCCATTACGAAGCTTGCGGAGTTCTTCTCTTTCGGGGAAGAGAGCTGAAATTAAATACCGGCCTGTCAGGTCCCGGAGGGAGGCAGAGAGGAAGTGAAGGAGAGAGGGAGAGGCTGAAAGGGAAGGATTTTGTCAGGACTTCATAAACACGTATATAGAGTGGAAGCTTGGTGCCAGCATTAAGGCAGAGGAAAACTTTCCAGAGGCGGCTAAAGGCAGGCAGGAGGTGAGAGAGAACAGAGCTCGCAGGCCCAGAGTTTACAGCAAGGCCAGCCAAACAACAATGATACAGTACACACTGAGAGGGCTGGAGAAAACCAGAGAGGGGAAAAGAGGAGGTAGTGGATTTGGGGGTGGATGGGGGTGGGGATGGGGATTTTGATCATTGAAACCATATGTCTATTAAGCAAATAAAATAAAAATGAAAGAAAAAAAGAACTTATAAAACATTTTTACCAATGCCCAAAGCACCATAAAGTACAGAGAGAAATATGGTGAGAACTGAAGGAAGGAAAGGTCACTTTGGAAAGATGAGAACAGGATGAGTACTTCGGATTTGGCAGGGTGCAGTGGAGTATGGAACTTTCTGAAAGGGCTAATATGCTATATCCTTTATATACTGTGAGAAAGTACCTATGGCCTTAGGTAGCCATAGAAACAGATTAAACCTGTAAAACTCTGTATGTAACTTAAAGACTTATGACTGTCTTAGTTAGAGGAATAGGCAACCCTTCGCTGTAGGGTGCTGTTCTAGCCATATGACACCTATATGAGCATGCAGACAACTGACGTAACCTACATACCCTACATACAGGTGTATTAACGCTTGTTCCAGTACACCCCACCCAGCACTTCATTAGGTACACCTCCTTGTTTCAACACTCACCATTTTATCAGCTCCACTGATAACGTAGGAGCACTTTGCAGTTCTATAATTACAGACTGTAGTCCATCTGTTTCTCTGTGTACTTAATTACCCTGTTCTTCATTGGTCAGGACCAGCACAGGACCACTGCTGGGTCTGATCCATTAACACCACCACCACGTCAGTGTCACTGCAGTGCTGAGAATGATCTACCATCCACATAATACCTGCTCTGTGGTGGTCCTGTTGGGTTCTGCCCATTGTTAAACAGGGTAACAGAGAAACAGATGGACTATAGTCTATAACCGTAAAACTACAAAGAGCATCTATATGGTAAGTAAGCTGATAAAATGTACAAGGA